>CAJYCQ010000120.1:0-22647 GCA_913698015.1 Oxypoda opaca
AGCCACGGAATGACAGAATTTTCACCTCTTTATTTAAACGTTCGTACAGCAGTGGGTCAAGCCATGGTATGACACCGTACTTGTAATAACCATAATACGGTAAATATTGTCGGGTAAATAAATGTCAAAAAAAATAGCTATTATTCTTTTCAATTTAGGCGGACCGGATAGCTTAAAATCGGTAAAGCCGTTTTTATTTAATTTATTTTACGATAAGGCAATTATTAACCTGCCGAATCCTTGGCGTTTTGCCATCGCTAAAATAATTTCTATCACGAGAAATAAAAAATCTCAAAAAATCTATTCGTTGATCGGTAATAAGTCGCCTTTATTAGCTGAAACGGAAGCTCAGAAATTAGCATTAACGAAGGAACTACAAAAAACTATAAAAGAAGATTTTAGCATTTTTATAGCCATGCGTTATTTTTCACCGACATCGACAGAAGTAATTAAGCAAATAGAAAAATATGGACCGTCAGAGATAATTTTATTGCCGTTATATCCACAATTTTCAGCTACTACTACCGGCTCGTCGGTTAAAGATTTTATAAATAATTTCAACGGCAATATTCCGATAAAAACGGTTTGTTGTTACCCAAGGCAAGCAGATTTTATAAAATCCCATGTTTCATTAATCAAAAAATATTTAGCAGATAAAGATAATTTTCGTATATTGTTTTCGGCACATGGCTTGCCGGAAAAAATAATAACGGCAGGCGATCCTTATCAATGGCAAATAGAGGAAACTGTAAGGTCGGTAGTAAAGGAGTTAAATATCGATAATTTGGATTATAAAGTAACTTATCAAAGTAAAGTAGGACCGGTAAAGTGGTTAAAACCCAATACCGAAGATGAAATAGAGATAGCCGGAACGGTAAAGAAAAATTTAATAATAGTGCCTATTGCTTTCGTCTCCGAACATGTTGAAACTTTAGTAGAGCTTGATATAGAATATAAATTAATTGCAGATAAACACGGAATTGCTTATACTCGCATACCGACGCTTAGAGTAAATAAAAATTTTATTAATGGTTTAACAAAAATAGTATTAGGATTAATTAATGCTAAACCTAATAAACAAGTTAATAATTTAATAATAAGTGCCGAGGGTAAAAAAATATGCCCCGAAAACTTTACAATGTGTTTGTGTAAGAAATAATATTAGAAGAAAGGTCTTGTTGCGTGGATCATAATTTACCGTATTATGGTTATTACAAGTATGGTGTCATACCGTGGCTTGACCACGGTATCCAGAAAAAACCTTAATAAAAAGACTGGATGCCGTGATCAAGTCACGGCATGACACCGTACGCTTTGCAAAAATTCGATCCACACAACAATGCCTCACGGGAATGACACTGAGCATGCTTAACCCAAAAAGTATTAAAAAATGGCAAGTTATTATTTATGGTTTAAATCAATTCATCTAATATCTGCGATATCTTGGATGCTAGGATTATTATATTTACCGCGACTGTATATCTATCACACTAGGGCAAAAATCGGTGGAGAGGCAGATAAAATGCTGCAATTAATGGAAAAGAACCTAATACGGATTATTATGAATCCGGCCATGATCAGCACCTTTATTTTCGGTATCATAAATGCTTATATTTACGGAATAGTTGCACTAGGTGTTTGGTTTCATGTTAAAATGCTGGCTGTCGTAATTTTAACTATTTTTCACGGGCTACTTGCCAGGTGGCGGAAAGATTTTGCTGAAGGCAAAAATACCCACTCCGAAAAATTTTATCGCCTTGTTAATGAGATTCCCACACTTTGTATGGTTGTAGCCGTCACTATGGTAGTAGTGAAACCGTTTGAGTAGAGTTTCTTTAATGTAATTCGGATAGCCTGGATTACTGCGTCGGTACGTAGTGCCTCCGGCGTTGTTGGATGGATCATAATGTACCGTATTATGGTTATTACAAGTATGGTGTCATACCGTGGCTTGACCACGGTATCCAGAAAAAACCTTAATAAAAAGACTGGATGCCGTGATCAAGTCACGGCATGACACCGAACGCTTTGCAAAAATTCGATCCACGCAACAACACTAGTGCCTCCTCGCAATGAGTTAAGTTATCCACACGAGAACCGCAATTTTAATTACTTAAGCCGTTATTTTGGTTTGTCTTTATCTAGCTTATCCGAGGAAGAGCTATTTGCTTGATTTTCTTCTACAATTGAGATTTTTTTCTTATATTTTTGTTGTTCGGTTAAAAAACTTTGTGCTTCTTGTGATAAGCTATTATATAAATCACGTTTTTTCTTGTTAATCGCCACTATTTCTTCCCGATATTTTCTTATTTCTGTACGTATTTCCGGCTTAATACTACCTGCATAAGCCTGAAAATCATCTATTATTTTTTGTGATGTATCAGCGTTATTTGTCGACGATTTAGTTGAATTTGTTTGTGGTGTTGTAGAAGGTGCACTTGCAAAACTATTTACATTTGATAATAATATTGTCAAAATAGCGATACTTACGGCTTTGTTTTTAATCATATAAATCTCTTTATAATATTTAAAAAATTGCAAAAATTTAAAAATACAGTTATACTTTAAGAATAATTAATAATACACCATGATTACATCGTATAGTCAATTAAAAGATACTTTTAAAGTTTTTTTTAATATTAAATATCGTGATATTGAAATTTTTGAAGAATTTTTTGCAGAAAGTGCTAGTGCTACGTCAATGTGCGAAATCAAATCCGATACTATTGAATCAAAGCCTGATGATATTTGGAATTTTGAGGCTTATTATAACCGCAAACCTAACTTGTCACTATTAAAAAAACAAATTCAAGAATTAGCAAAACATAATAACCTTGAAACTATCAAAGATATTTACCTAGAAAAAATCGAGGATAAGGATTGGGTAGCGTTTTATCAAAGCCAATTGACCCCAATAGAAACAAAGCGTTTTTTTATTAGCACAAAATTACATTTAGATAAATGTCCTAAAGGTAAAACCTCGCTACTTATTGAAGCTTCAAGAGCCTTTGGAACGGGGCAGCACGAAACCACTTTAGGATGCCTTGAGGCTATTGAGCAGTTAGCGGATACGCAAATGCGTAAAATATTAGATATCGGCACAGGCACGGGAATATTATCTTTTGCAGCCGAAAAACTTTGGTCGGAAGCACAAATTTTTGCCTGCGATATTGATAAAATAGCGATAGAAATAGCTAAGGAAAATGCTAAATTTAATAACTCTAAGGTAATTTTTTATAAAAATAGCGAAGATAAAATTTTACTTTCTAAACATAAAAATACTAAGTTTGACTTAATTATCGGCAATATTTTAGCGTCGCCGTTAATTGAATTATCGAGCCAAATCGGCTCAATGATTGAAGTTGGAGGATATCTGATATTATCGGGATTTCTTGATTATCAAATGGAACACGTTAAAGATGCTTATCAAGCAATAGGGTTTGAGCCTAAAAAAATTATACGTAAGAATAGTTGGGTGATATTAATATTGCAATTTACAGGTAAATAATCATTGGAATTGACTTTTTTAACATATATCAGTATAATACTGATCAATTTTAACAGGGAATTTAAGAGGAAAATTTAAACTTATGAGTACCACAAAAAGTGATGCCGACAAAAATAATAATTATATTTCAGAGCTTAGAAGAATAATTTGGCCGATTGAGTGGCATGAAAACAAAAAATTCTTGCCTATGGCTTTTATGATGTTTTGTATTTTATTAAACTATTCGACACTTCGTTCGATTAAAGACGGTTTTGTAGTAACCGCTATCGGACCTGAAGCTATAAGCTTCTTGAAAACTTATATAGTTTTGCCGTCGGCGGTGCTTGCCATGATAATCTACGTCAAGCTCTGTGATATTTTAAAACAAGAAAATGTTTTTTATACGGTAACATTATTCTTTTTAGTATATTTTGTGCTGTTTGCTTTTGTTTTATATCCGTATCCTGATTTAATTCACCCCGATCCTGAATATATAGCTTCTTTGAGCAGCAGCTACCCATATTTAAAATGGTTTATTAGAATAATCGGTAAATGGAGTTTCGCCTCTTTTTATGCGATGTCCGAACTTTGGGGAACATTAATGCTAAGCTTGCTATTTTGGCAATTTGCTAACCAAATTACTAAAACTGAAGAAGCAAGGCGTTTCTATTCAATGTTCGGGTTACTTGCTAATTTGGCTTTGCCTGTTACTTCTTGGATTATCTTACATTTTTTAAATGAAAAAACTAAAATATTTGCCGAGCATTTAAAATTTACTCCTTTATTTATGATAATGATAGCAAGTAGCTTTATTATTCTATTGTTATATAGATGGATGAACAAGAACGTTCTTACCGACCCAAGGCTTTACGATCCTGCTCTTGTCAAAGAGAAAAAAAGTAAAGCAAAATTGTCGTTAGTCGAAAGCTTTAAAATGATTTTTGCTTCTAAATATATCGGTTTTATTGCGTTGTTACTTATAGCTTACAGTGTTTCGGTAAATTTGGTAGAAGGTGTTTGGAAATCAAAAGTTTATCAATTACACCCAACAAAAGAAGCGTATACGATGTATATGGGACAATTCCAAGCTTATCAAGGTTGGGCAGCAATTGCTTTCATGATTATAGGGAGTAATATTTTAAGAAAAGTATCATGGATGACGGCAGTAATGATAACGCCTTTAATAATGTTGATTACCGGTATTGCTTTCTTTGCTTTTATTTTCTTCGACAATGTTATTGCTATGCATCTCACCGGTGTATTGGCTTCGGGACCGCTTGCATTAGCGGTTATGATCGGTATGATTCAAAATGTTTTAAGTAAAAGCGTGAAATATTCGTTATTTGACGCCACTAAAAATATGGCATATATACCGCTTGATAAAGATTTAAGAGTAAAAGGGCAAGCTGCCGTTGAGGTTATAGGCGGTAGGCTCGGTAAATCCGGTGGTGGTATTATACAATCTACATTTTTTATGATAACAGGACTTGGATTTGTTGAACTCACTCCATATTTTGCTGGTATATTTTTTGTTATAGTTATTTTATGGTTATATGCGGTTAAAGGTTTAAATACACAATACCAAGCTTTGATAGCTACTAAATAATTGTTTATAGCTAGGTCTGTGAGGGATAAACGAACTTCGTTGCATGGTTGCCGGAATCGTCATGGCTCGAATTTTTGATGTCATTCCCGCGAAGGCGGGAATCCAGAAAAAACACTTAAAATAAGCAAAATTATATAAAAATTTACTACATAATTCGCTTAAATATTCTCTGGATTCCCGCCTTCGCGGGAATGACATACAGCACTTTTTTAGAGCCATGCAACAATGCCGATCAAGTCACGGTATGACATTGTATAATGATATTTTTCTTTTTTAATTATTAAGTTGCATAGCATGAATACGAAAGCTAAAGCTAAAAGCCCAAGAACACCGTTCGTGAAGAACTATAATAACTGGCGTGTGAGAATTCTGTATTCTATCATTATCGGTTATGCAACTTTTTATTTTTGTCGGCAAAATTTTAGCATAGCAACGCCCGCCTTAATAAACTATTTTGGCGTTACAAAAACTCAAATCGGCTGGATATTAACAGCATCCTCTATAACTTACGGTGTTAGTAAGTTTTGTAACGGTTTTATTAGTGACAGGGCTAACGCTCGTATATTTATGGTGTCCGGGCTTTTAGTCGTAGGTATTATTACTATAGCCTTAGGTTTTGTCGATTCCTTAATAGTAATCGGTATTTTATGGATTATAAGCAGTTGGTTTCAATCAATGGGTTGGCCTCCGGCAACACGCATGTTAACGCATTGGTTTGCACCCAAAGAGCTTGGAACTAAATGGGCCTTAGGTGCTACTTCTAATCAAATAGGCGGTGCCCTTGCAATGGTAATTTGCGGTTATTTAGTTGAAAGTTACGGTTGGAGGGCAGCGTTTTTCGTGCCGGGAATAATTGCCTGTCTAGTTTCGTTATTTTTATTTAATCGTTTGCGTAACTCACCGAAAGAAGTAGGGCTTCCGACGGTTGAAGAGTATAAAGAATGTGAAATTCAAACATTAAATGATTATGAGCGTTTATTAACGCCTGCCTTACTTAAAATGGTATTCGGCAACAAATTAATTTGGTATGTTTGTTTAGCAAATATGTTTGTTTATATCATACGTTCGGGGATAATTTATTGGGCACCGACATTTTTATTGCAGTTAAAAAATATAAGCCTTGCAAATGCAGGCTGGCAGATAGGTTTTTATGAGGTAATCGGCATACCCGGGGCTATTATTGCTGGTTCAATGTCCGATAAATTATTTCAAGGGCGTCGCGGTCCTGTCGGGGCAATATATATGTTGATTCTTAGTATTACGCTTATTTTATTTTGGCAGGTGCCTATGCAAAGTGAAATATTAAGTATTGCAATTCTTGCTTTAATCGGTTTCTTTGTATCCGGTCCTCAGTTATTAGTAGGAGTTGCCGCTGCTGATTTTAGTACTCGGCAAGCTGTCGGCACCGCTAACGGCTTTTCCGGTTTGTTTGGCTATCTAGGAGCGGCGATTGCCGGAGTAGGTGTCGGATGGATAAGTGATAATTGGGGCTGGGACGGTGTGTTTATATTTTTTAGTATATCGGCCTTTTTGGGAGCGTGTTTGTTTGCTTTAACATGGAATCATTCTGCTAATACCAACTTCCGAAATTAACTGATACAGAGCAATTTGGTATTATACCGTTCGTATTTTGAGAATTAAATTTTAATAAACCAAAAAAGGTTAATAATGACAATCGAATATACTTTTTCAATGATTAAACCGGATGCTACAAAAAGAAATTTAACCGGACGACTCAACGCTTATTTAGAAAAAGCCGGTTTAAAAATTGTAGCACAAAAGATGACTATTTTAACAAAATATCAAGCTGAATGTTTTTACGATGAACATAGAACAAGACCATTTTTTAATAGCTTAGTTGAATATATTACTTCCGGTCCGGTAGTGCTGCAAGTCCTTAAAGGCAGTAATGCTATTACTTTAAATCGTAAGGTTATGGGTGCTACTAATCCAAATGAAGCGGAAACCGGTACCATTAGGAAAGATTTCGGTGAATCGATTGAAGCTAATAGTATTCATGGTTCCGATAATCAAGATAGTGCTAAAAGAGAAATAAAATTTTTCTTTGCTAAAAATGAAATTATAGAATAACTTAATGCTTGAATATGACGTAATAGTTATCGGAGCAGGGCATGCCGGTGCGGAAGCCGCTTCTGCTTCGGCACGTCTTGGCGTTACTACGCTTTTAATTACGTTAAAACCGGAAAATCTTGGTGAAATGTCTTGTAATCCTGCAATCGGCGGGATTGCTAAAGGTACTTTAGTTAAAGAAGTCGATGCTCTTGACGGTTTAATGGGGAGGGTTATAGACCAGGCAGGCATACATTATAAAATGCTGAACGAAACCAAAGGACCGGCGGTGTGGGGGCCTCGTGCTCAAGCTGATCGTAAGCTTTATAAAAAAGCAATGCAAGCCGCATTAACAGACCATGAAAATTTAACCTTACTTTATAACTCGGTAGAGGATATTGAAACTAAGAATGAGGAAGTACAAGCCGTCATTTTAAAAAACGGTAAAAAAATTCTATGTAAAAAAGTTATTCTTACAACAGGAACATTTTTGTCGGGTCTTATTCATATAGGGCAAGAGAAAATTCCAGCCGGTAGAGTCGATGAAGAACCTTCTTACGGCTTATCTACTACATTAAAAAAAATAGGGTTTAAGCTTGGTAGGTTAAAAACAGGTACGCCGCCACGAATTGACGGACGCACTATTGACTATAGTAAAGTTGAGCTTCAACCGGGTGATAAAATCCCTCGTCCTTTTTCTGAGTTAACTACTAATATTCAAGTTCCTCAAATAAATTGCTACATCACCAAAACCACTAGCAAAACGCATGATATTATCAGGAACAATTTAGATAAATCTGCTATGTATTCAGGTCAGATAGAGGGAACAGGTCCTAGATATTGTCCTTCTATTGAAGACAAGGTGGTTAGATTTAGTGCTAAATCTGAACATCGCATATTTTTAGAGCCGGAGGGTATAGATGATTATACAATTTATCCTAACGGTATTTCCACTTCGTTGCCAAAAGATGTTCAACTTGAATTAATAAAAACAATACCGGGGCTTGAAAATGCTGTAGTACTTCGCCCCGGCTATGCAATTGAATATGATTATGTCGATCCTCGAGAATTAAAAATTACTTTAGAAACCAAGAAAATTATAGGACTATATTTTGCCGGACAAATTAACGGTACTACCGGCTATGAAGAAGCAGCTGGACAAGGTATCATAGCCGGTATTAATGCTGCTTTAGCTGTAAAAAACCAAAAACCTTTTATATTAACTAGAGCAGACAGTTATATCGGAGTAATGATAGATGATTTAATAATGTTTGGTACCATAGAGCCGTACAGGATGTTTACTTCAAGGTCGGAATATAGGTTGTCGGTAAGAGCGGATAATGCCGATTTACGACTAACACAATTAGGCATAGATATTGGACTCATATCAAAAAAAAGAGAAGAAATATTTATAAAAAAACGTCAAGATATTGAAAAAGCAAAAATCCTAGCCGCTTCCTTATCCTTAACAACAAGTCAATTAGCAAAAAACGGTATATTAGTTGCTCAAGACGGAACATATAAATCAGTGTTGGATTTACTAGCTATGCCTAATTTTACTATAGACCAAGCGGTCAAAATTTTCCCTCAACTCGCCGAAATAAATAATAATATTTTACAATTTCTTTACATTGAATCAAAATATTCTTCATATTTAGTTAGACAACAGGCAGATATACGGTTATTTAAGGAAGAAGAAACGTTGTTAATCCCTCAAAATATTGATTATTCTCGAATATCGGGGTTATCTGTGGAAGTATGTGAGAAACTTACTTATCACAAACCTTTGACTGTCGGTATAGCACGAAGAATATCAGGAATAACTCCCGCAGCCATTACTGCTATTATAATTTATTTAAAAACTAAATACCGTGATTAAAAATTATGATTTTATTCCACGTGAAATAATTGAGAAACTAAAGGAATATCAAGAATTAGTATTAAAATGGAATAATACTATTAACCTTGTATCACATAGTAGTGTTGGAGATTTTTGGTTGCGTCATGTAATCGATTCTTTACAATTATTACAATATATTGATAATAAGGATATATGTTTAATTGATGTAGGTGCGGGGGCGGGTTTTCCCGGTATGGTATTGTCAATAGCAGGGATAAAATCAGTAACTTTAATAGAGTCGGATATTAGAAAATGTGTATTTTTAGAAAAAGCATCGAACATCTCAGGTAATAGTGTTAAGGTAATCAATCAAAGGGTGGAAAAATCTGAGTTTGATTGTAATATATTAGTGTGTAGAGCTTTTGCTTCGTTGGGGATGATATTTAGCTATACTAAAAATATTACGATAAAAGAGAAATTTTTGCTATTAAAAGGGAAAAATTACCATGCAGAATTAGAAGAGGCCAAAAAAAATTGGTCATTTGATTATTCTGTACATAAAAGTATTACGTCTGAAGAAGGTAAAATATTAGAAATCCGTAATTTAGTGAAGATTACATGACCGTAAAAATAATTTCTATAGTAAATCAAAAAGGCGGAGTCGCTAAAACTACTACTACAGTAAATTTAGCAACCGCTTTTGCGGCTATGGAAAAAAAAATTTTAGTGGTAGATATTGACCCTCAAGGAAATAGCAGTACCGGTTTTGGTATTAATCAACGAGAGAGAAAAAATACTATTTATCAAGTATTAACCGGTTTGATTAAATTAGAAAATGCAATAATGTCTACAAACATTCCAAATTTAAATATAGTTACTTCGAATGCCAATTTATCGGCTGCAGAATTAGATTTGATGAATATGAAAGATAGAGAATATTTATTAGTAAATTTGCTTGAAGAGTCAAAAGCTTATTATGATTATATTATTATAGATTGTCCTCCATCGCTTAATTTGCTTACGATAAATGCTTTGGTAGCTGCGGATGAGGTATTGATCCCGATGCAATGTGACTTTTATTCGTTAGAGGGGCTCAGCCATTTACTAAAGACAATTGAAATTGTAGAAAAAAAGTTAAACCCTAAAATAAAAATTGCCGGCATATTATTTACCATGTATGATAGACGCAATCGCTTAACTGAACAGGTGGAGGCAGATGTAAGGAAATATTTAGGGAAGCTAGTATTTAAAACAGTTATTCCTAGAAATATTAAATTATCTGAAGCACCGTCATACGGTCAGCCGGCGATTATTTATGACCATAAATGTTCGGGAGCTATTGCTTATATGCAGCTTACAAAAGAAATTTTAGGAAGGCACAATGAAAAATAAAGGATTAGGGCGAGGATTATCATCATTACTTGGTGAAGAAGTTGTACCAAGTGCAAAAGATGAAATAATTCAAATTGTAAATATTGATAAAATTAAACCGAACGAGAATCAACCAAGGAAAAATTTTGAATATGATAAAATAAAAGAATTAGCTGACTCTATAGCAAATAACGGTTTATTACAGCCTATTATTATTAATCAAGATTATAAAATTATAGCCGGTGAGCGGCGTTGGCGAGCATGTAAACTAGCAAAAATTATTGACATACCGGTAATTATAAAAAACTTAGATGATAAAGAAAGTATGGAGATATCTTTAATCGAAAATATACAGAGAGCAGAGTTATCTGTTATAGAGGAAGCTGAGGGGTTTAAGCATTTAGTAGAAAATTTTGATTATACAACAGAAATGTTGGCTGAAAAGCTTAGCAAAAGTCGAAGTCATATAGCAAATCTTTTAAGGTTAAATAAATTACCGCAGTCAATTAAAGATAAAGTAAATGAAGGAATATTAAGCATGGGGCATGCTAGGTGTTTAGTAAATCATGAGCATGCGGAAGTAATAGCTGAGCATATAGTAGAACACGACCTTAATGTCCGTCAAACTGAAGAAATAGTTAGAAAATGGTCTAAAGATGAATATGTAAAATCACCGGATGATGATTATCGGGTTGGAAAGCGTTTTTTAAAAGAAGGTGATAAAAGTAATGATTTACAATTACTCTCAAAAACATTATCGGAAAGGTTTAATATAAAGGTAACAATAGAAAATTATTCAATAGGCGGGAGATTAATATTTCATTATAATAACCTAGAAGAACTAGACACAATTTTATTAAAGTTAAGTTAGGATATGAAATGAAAAAATCATTTATAGAATAACAAATTATCATACGGATTTTGAAATTTACGATCAGCGAGCAATAAACCCTAAAAATACAATATTAGACATTTTAATCAGTGTTAAATAATAATATAAGGAACTAATAATCTATGTCATATCAATATGTTTATGAAATGGATGGTTTAAGTAAAACCATCAACGGTAAACAAATTTTAAAAGAAACACGTTTATCATTTTTACCCGGGGCTAAAATTGGCATAATCGGTCCAAACGGTGCAGGTAAATCCACTCTACTAAAAATCATGGCGGGAATTGATAAAGAATTTGACGGTAAGGCGTCTCCTGCCAATGGTATAAAAGTAGGTTATTTGCCTCAAGAGCCTCATCTTAATCCTAATAAAAATGTTTTTGATAATATTATGGAAGGGTTAAATGAGAAGAAAATACTTATTGATGAATTTAATGAAATAAGTAATAAATTTGCTAACGAAATGACCGATGAGCAAATGAATGAGTTGCTTACTAGACAAGCAGATTTGCAAGAAAAAATAGATGCTTGTGATGCATGGAATTTAGAGCGTGAAATAGATATTGCCATGCTAGCGTTACGTTGTCCGGCAAAAGAGGCTAATGTTGAAAAAATTTCCGGCGGTGAAAAAAGAAGAGTTGCGTTATGCAAATTGCTTTTAGAAAAACCGGATATGCTTTTACTTGATGAGCCGACAAACCATTTAGACGCAGAATCAGTTTCTTGGCTTGAAAACTACTTAAAAAATTATAAAGGTACCGTGGTAATTATTACCCACGATCGTTATTTTTTGGACAATGTCACGGAATGGATATTAGAAATTGATCGAGGAAATTGTGTGCCTTGGCAATCTAATTACACTAGTTGGCTTGAACAAAAACAAAAAAAACTCGCTCTAGAAAGTAAAGAGGAAGATGATAGGAAAAAACAACTTAATCGAGAGCTGGAGTGGATACGTCAAACGCCAAAAGCTAGACAATCCAAAAGTAAAGCACGTATTACCGCTTATCAAGAATTATTAACTAAACAACAAGAACAAGGAAACGGTACGGCTCAAATTATTATACCAAACGGCCCACGTCTTGGAGATTTGGTTATAGAAGCCGACCATATAGCTAAAAAATTCGGTGATAAAATATTATTATCGGACTTTAGTTTTAAAGTTCCACGTGGTGCAATTGTCGGTATAGTCGGTCCGAACGGAGCAGGTAAATCAACTTTATTTAATATTATTACCGGAAAATTAGCATCGGACAACGGTTCTATTAAACTCGGGCAGACAGTTAAATTAGGTTATGTTGATCAGTCTCGAGACCATCTTAACGACAACAAAACCGTATGGGAAGAAATTTCCGAAGGATTAGACGAGTTACAACTTGGTAGTAGAATAGTAAAAAGTAGAGCTTATTGTGCAGCTTTTAATTTTAAAGGCGGTGATCAACAAAAAAAGGTCGGTCAGCTTTCCGGAGGAGAGCGTAATAGAGTACATATAGCAAAATTGTTAAAAGAAGGAGCGAATGTTATACTTCTTGATGAACCTTCAAATGATCTTGATCTCGATACTTTAAGAGCTTTGGAAGATGCTATTTTAGATTTTGCCGGCTGTGTTTTAGTAATTAGCCATGATCGTTGGTTTTTAGATAGGATAGCTACTCACATTATTGCTTATGATAAAGAAGGCGATGCTACTTGGTTTGAAGGAAATTACCAAGATTATCATGAGTATATGTTGCAAGCAACCGGACAAAACCTTATAAATCCTAAATATAAACATAAAAAATTAATTTAATGTCTTTAATAGTAATTATATTAGTAACGTTATTAGTAATAAAGCCAAAAGATATTCCTATAATTATAAAAAAAATCCATGAAATAAAGTCTTATTTTACTAATTTTCAAAAACAAACGATTTCTTATATTATAAACAACGATGATAATATATTAAATGAAGATATAGAACAATTAAACTTTTATTTGCAAAAGGTTATTAGTATGAACGGTCATTATGACGGAGATTACACTTTAAAAAAAGTAAAACATAAATATCATGCATTAATGAAAGAATATATTAACAAAGAAATACCGCAAAAGAAAGAGGAATAATATAATGCCAAAGCATAACCACGTTGTATTAGTTGATGAACAAGACAATGCACTAGGGATAGAGGACAAAGCTACTGTTCATAATTCTGCTACGCCGTTACATAGAGGTTTTTCAGTTTTTCTTTTTAATAATAAAAAAGAATTGTTAATACAAAAAAGAAACCCCAATAAAAAAACTTGGCCGGCATTCTGGTCAAATAGTTTTTGCGGTCACCCAAGGCTTAACGAAACATATGAAGATGGGGTGTATAGACACGGTAAGTTTGAATTAGGTATGACCTTACAAAAATTATATTTTATAGATAGTTATCGTTACAAATTTGCCTTAAATAATATTATAGAGAATGAAATATGCCCAATTTATTTAGCTTTGTCAAATGATGATATAAGAATAAATAAAGATGAAGTTGAAGAAATAAAATTATTTCAATGGAACGATTTTTTAGCTTATTTAAAAGAATCTTTGCCAAATTTTACTCCTTGGTGTATCGAAGAAATAAATATATTAGAAAAAAGCAATATATTTAAGAAATTTATGGATTCAACTTTATAATTATAGTATAAACACACCAAACGTCATTGCGAAGCCACGAAGTGGCTGTGGCAATCCAGGAAAATAATAGTCATCCTGAATAGTCCTCCTGAATTTATTTCAGGATCTACTATACGAGCTGCACAAAACTTGTTCAGCATGACAAAAACTGGATGGCCACGACGCCAAGAGGCACCTCGCGACGATTTCGGAAGCCTTACAAGAATGCATAGAACATGCTTTAAACCTTATCCACATAACAATACTATCCATAATCGGGGTCATAGCTCAGTTGGTAGAGTGCTTGGCTGGCAGCCAAGAGGTCGGGGGTTCGAAACCCCCTGGCTCCACCACATTACTATTAGGCTTTTAGAGCTAAAATAGATTAATTTAAATTTTGTTCACAGACTCTATTTTTTTTGCAATAAAAATGGGATCGCTTAATGTAGTAACATATTTTTCAGCATTTTTGCCGTCTAATAAATAAATTTCTACTGTAAAGCCAATATCAGACACAATATTTGGAAAATCTTTGCCATAAATACGTTTGTGATCCCAACCACAAATTTTTTCCACTTCTTCTTTTGTCATATCGTGCGGAGGATACCAAGTTTTTTCAAGGCTTGAGTCATATGGAACGCTGAAAAAGGCAATACCTCCGTTTTTTAATACACGATAACACTCTTTAAATCCTTTTATATGGTCTTCCACATGTTCCATAATGTGGTTGCATATAATAATATCAAAGTAATCACTTGGATAGGAAATATCAGTTACGTCAACATAAAATTTTGCATATTTGCTTTTCTTAATATCACCGGAAATATAATTAGGATTACGCTTTAAACGTCTAAAAATATTAGGCTCTGGTGAAAAATGTAAAATATACTTTTCTTCTAAGTTAATATTATGCTGCATCGTATAGTGAGCAAATAATCTATCTCTGGGGCGTGATGCACAATTCGGACAGCGCATTTCAGGAAGATTTTTACGCATACTAATAAAAGTTCCACTATAACCGCAACAAGGACAGTTCCGTTTTTTCTTCTTTCTCAATAACTGGCTAGGGTGACGAATTATAGAGCGTATGCGTTCTATAATCTGAGTCATCACATTAATTCGGTAGTTTGAGGTCATTTGCCGCATCTGCTAATATTTTGTATAGTATAAAACGACGAATTTAGTTGTCAACGTATTTTACCTATACTTTTAACTATCCACGCAACAATGTTTTCTTTCGGTTTTGCAAAATTCTTCTTTTACAAAACTATAATCACTTTTTCCATCTATTGTGAAACCAAAACCATTGTCCGGGGTTTTGTTTAACCCATTCTCCTAAAATTTGATTAATATTTAGCATTATATTATAGTAATCAACTTTATCATCACCTGTTTGCTGAAATATAAGGGGAGGGTGAATTATTGCTTTAAAATGACTACCTCGTGTTCGGACTATCTGGCACGGTATAATCGGATATTTAAATTGCAGGGCAATTTTAGCGATAGCGTGCGGAGTCATGGCAGGAGTTCCTAGAAACGGCACTTCTATACCGTCATTCATTTTTTGATCGACAAGCATAGCAATAGCATCGCCTTGCTTTATCGCATTAATTAAACCTCTACTTCCTTCTGCTCCTTTTGGAATCAATTTTAATTTATCACTACTGCGAATTTCATTAATTAAGCGATTAACATACGGATTGTTAGCTTTACGGTATATTATAGAAAATTTAGGGTAAAATTTATGGATAAGTTTAAGTGCAATATCCCAATTGGCAAAATGACCGGTAAATAATAAAAACGGTTGTCCGGTTTTTCTAAATTTATCTATATTTTCTGTGCCGATTATTTCAATTCTTTGCAATAATTCTTGTTCGGACATAGTGCTAATATATGGGAATTCACCGATAAAACGACCGAAATTATCCCAAGTTTGATCGATGATATTCTCGATATCAAGACTATCTCCAAAAACAGCATGAATATTTTTTCGAGCAATTTTATTAACGACAAGTAATATGCCGATTTTTCTCGCTATAAAGCTACAGATATTTCCGGCTCGATCAATACCGAATAGGCTTAATATTTTCATTGCCGTAATAACAACAAAATATTCAAATAAATATCTAATATTTTTTAAAAATTTTTGCATAAATTAAATTAGTTAATTTTTCCGGCTTATCTATCAATAGTTCTACATCGCAACAAATTATTTCAGTATCTGGATCCTTCAAAGATGAAAGCTTAACGTAATCTTTTCTAGTAGTGATAAGCACGGCATTGTGTTTTTTAGCAGTAACAAGCAAATCTTTTAAATCTTGTTGTGAATAATTATAATGATCAGGGAAGATTTGATAAGATACTACAGTTAAACCATAATTTTTTAGAGTGAGAAAAAAACGCTCCGGATTGCCGATACCGCTAAAGGCAAAGTAATTTTTTGTTTTGTCTATTTTTTTTAAGAGGATAATTTTCGCTTGCACTATAGCAGCATAAGGCGTTAAAATATTAGGTAGCTTCCAATTTTCAGCACTTATTGCCATAATTAAATCAGCAGTTGCTAGAGCTTTCTCTGGATATTCCCGCAAAGGTCCCGCCGGAATTAAAAAGCCGTTACCGAAAAGTCTATGAGCGTCAACTGCTAAAATAGTACAATCCTTGTGAAAATTAGGATTTTGTAAGAAATCATCAACTATGATTACACTAGGTTTAATGTCATTAATTAAAGGAATAATTTGTTGAATTTTCTTAGTAGCAATAATCGTGCCATACTCGGATAATATTAACGACTCATCTCCTACCTCTAATGCGGTATGATGCTCTTTTACGATAGTTGCTTTGGATAGTTTGCTGCCGTAAGCTTTAGTAATAATAACAAATTTTATATTTTGTGCCGATAATAATTTTGCTAAGTGAATAACTATTTGCGTTTTACCCGTTCCCCCGACACTAATATTACCGACGCAGATTACCTTAGCAGGAAAAATAACGGTTCGTGCAAAAAATTTCCTTAAAGAACTTATAAATAAATATATAAGGCTAAATGGCCATAATAGATAAGCAATAATATTGCTACTTTGCCAGAATTTAGGATATAAAAGCTTAATCATCGGTTGTTTTAACTATTCCCGCAATAATACGACATTTTAACAGACTCTAACATTTATAGCAATGTGATATAAAATCAAACGGGTTAATAGGTTTATTATCTAATAAAATTTCAAAATGTAAATGTTCGCCCGTCGCATTGCCGCTTCTGCCTTGGATTCCGATAAGCTGCCCTCTTGTTATGCGGCATCCTTCTTTAATATGTATTTCCTTTAGGTGGGCATATTTAGTGGTAATTTTACGAAAGTGCTTAATTTCTATAAAGTTGCCGTAGTCACGAACTCTTGCGACTTTAGTAACGACTCCGCTTGCCGCTGCATAGACCGGTGACGATTTTTTAGCTTGTAAATCAATACCTCTATGAAAACAATTTTTCTTTCTTTTCTTTTTATGAGGACTTTTACGGGGACCGTAATGGCTGGTAACTTTTGCCTGGTATTCCGGTGTCATCAAAGGTATAGAACTAATTATTTTATCAATTTTTAAAAGTTCGGATATGTTATTTTTTTGAGCGGTGATATTATAGCTTTTTGCAAAGTAACGAGCTTCAGCACTAGAGAGGAATTTATACTTTATCTGTAATTGCGATAATAAATCCTTGATCATGACTATTTTCGTACCGGCGGCTTGATTAAACTCTTGTGGCTTTCTATTATGAAATTTTTGTAAGAAAATTTTATTTTGGTTAGGATTATTAATTATTACCGCTAGATTTTTAGCATATAAACATTTTGTCTTACCAGTGTTATTAGCAAGGTCATACTGCACGACCAATTCGGCATGATTTATTTTATATTTTTTTTCTAATTCACGGGTAGTAGTAGCAAGTAAAGTTTTATCTAGAGATAAATTAAAGCTATTGCATCCTTGAATAAAAAATACAATTAATAGCAATAGATAATTTTTATACTTTAATCGCATTATAAATAATTATAAGTGAATTTTAGATTTAAGGCATTAGTTAGGTAATCACTTAATTGCGTTATATCACCTTTAATATTAGGTGGGTTAATTATCATCAACCCACATTTTACCATATTTTTATCGGAATGTAGAAGCTCATATTCAATAATAAGCGTTTCTTTGAAACCTATATGCTTATAATTGTGATAAAAATCCCTAACCAAAATTCTATCTTTAATCGGATACCAAATAAGAACACAGTTATTAAGTGTACGGGATTTTATTGCCGTTATTACCTCTAATAGCTTATCAAATTCATTTTTTACTTCAAAAGGTGGATCGAGAAAAATTAAACCTCTTTTTTCTTTAAAAGGAATAAACGCTTTCACGGCTTTATAGGCATCTAAATTATGGATATTTGCGGTTTCTCCTAATAAATTCTTTAAGCTTAAATAATCTGCCGGGTGAAGTTCAGAGGCAATTAAGCGGTCATGCGGTCTTAATAGTTTAGTAATTATTAAAGGTGAACCGGGGTAATGGTCTGTAGAAATCGTATTTACTATATCTAAAAAGATTTGTAAAATATTAGGTAAGTCAACAACAGACTCCGTAAAGCTCTGTAATTTTTTTATGCCGGTTAGGCTCTCGGAAGTTTTTTGAGCTGCTGCTAAATTAAGGTCATAAATACCGATTCCGGCAAAACCATCCAAAACTGCAAAAGGTTTTTCTTTTTTCTTTAGTTGCTCTAAGATTGCAATTAGTATTAAATGCTTTACGACATCGGCAAAATTCCCTGCATGGTAAATATGGCGATAATTCATACGATATTTCGATTAATTTTAAGAATTGGTCTAAATCGTTATTGTGATGGGGCAATGTCTGCCTTGATACTTCAAACGTTATGGCTCACCGCTGTAGGCATTGTTGTATGGCTCGAATTTTTGATGTCATTCTAGCTAAAGGCGGGAATCCAGAAAAATTAAACTAAAAGTATATAACTTGCAATTATATAGAAAAAAGCCTTATAAGCTAAGGCTTTTTAGCCTGGATTCCCGCCTTCGCGGGAATGACATCCTTATTATTAGATTTTGTAGTAAGCTCTAACCATTCTTGTTCGTCGATAATTTTAATATTTAACTCTTTAGCTTTTTTTAATTTACTACCGGCATCATCACCTGCAATTACTAAATCCGTGGAAGAGGAAACACTAGCCGTTACTTTTGCACCTAATTTCTCTGCTTGAGCTTTTGCTTCTGCTCTTGAAAGAGTCGGCAGCGAGCCGGTAAATACTAATATTTTACCGCTTAAACTGCTTTGTTTAATATGCTCTTGATAATCTTCAATAGTTAACACTTCGCCAAGTTTACGGATAAGGTCAATATTTTCTTTAACATCAAAAAAATCAATAATATCTACTAAAATTTTATCGCCCACACCTTCTAAATTATTTAGCTTTTGATAGATATCCGTATCACCTTCGGCAAGTGAGGTCATTTGCATTATAAAATTATTATAAGTTTGAAATTCTCGAGCTAGTAGCTTGGCATTTTGCTCGCCGATATGTCTGATACCTAAGGAATATATAAATCTTGCTAAGCTAACATTCTTTGATTTTTCAATATTAGTAAAAAGATTCTCGACGGATTTTTTGCCCCATCCGTCCATATTTTCAAGTTTTGTTAAGCTCTCTTCATTTTTATTTTTCAAGGAAAAAATATCGAATGGGTTTTTGATTAAGTCTTTATCTATTAAAAACTCTACTTGTTTTTTACCAAGCCCGTCAATATCCATAGCGTTTTTTGAAACAAAATGGCGGATTCGTTCATAATTTTGTGCAGGGCAATTCAAACCATTGTCACACCTGATAATTATTGCGTCTAGGGCATAATGTAGCGTAGAATTGCATGAAGGACAAAATGGCGGTGGCTCAATTTTTGTACTATCCTCTTGACGCCTAGTAAAATCGACACCGGTAATTTGCGGGATCACATCGCCGGCACGTTGCAAAAATACATAATCCCCAACTCTAATATCTTTTCGAGCAATCTCTTGATAATTATGTAAAGTTGCTCTGGCGACCATAACCCCGCCGATCGATATAGGTTCTAGTTCGGCTACGGGCGTTAAGGTTCCTGTTCTTCCGACCTGTACGGTAACGGATAGCAACTTCGTTTGTCCGATTATGGCAGGGAATTTATGAGCGATAGCGAATCTGGGGCTTCGAGCAATGAAACCCATCCGATCTTGCAAAGCAAAATCATTTAACTTGTAAACTACTCCGTCAATTTCATAAGGTAATTGATCCCTTTTTGCTTTTAAATATTCATAAAAAGAAAATATTTCCTCTTCTAATCGAGCTAATTTTCCGAACTCATTGACGATAAAGCCAAATTCTTTAAGCTTTGCTAGCAACTCATCTTGTGAGCTTGCTAGCTTTGCACTATTATTGCCTATTGCATAAACAAAATATTTTAGCGGTCTAGATCTAGTTATAGCTGCATCAAGTTGACGAAGCGAGCCGGCAGCGGCATTGCGTGGGTTGGCAAATTTATCCTTACCTACTTCCTCCTGTTGCTCATTTAATATAGCAAAATCTGCTTTATCGATGTAAATTTCTCCTCGCACTTCCAATTTTGCAGGAGCATTTACAATTTTATGAGGAAAATTTTTGATAGTTTTAATATTAGCCGTTATATCTTCGCCGATATACCCGTCACCTCGTGTAGCCCCTGTTATAAGTATGCCGTTTTCATAAGTAGCCGCAAAAGATAAACCGTCTATTTTAGGCTCACAAAAAATGGGTGTAAATTCATCTAGTCGCAGAAAATTTTTTATTCTAGTGAGAAAGTCTTTAACACCGTCCTCGTCAAAAGCATTGCCGAGCGATAACATCGGTGTAGCGTGTTTAACCTTGGCAAATTTACTTTGAACTATACTGCCTATTTTTTTGGTTGGGCTGTTTTCTAAAATTAGGTGAGGAAATTTTTGTTCAAGTGCTAGATTTAGGCTAAATAATTGATCATACTCGGCATCCGATACTAAAGGTGCATCTTCCATATAATAAGCATGATTATACTCTTCTATTTTAGAAGCTAGCTCTTTTAATAGCTCTTTTGCTTTGGGTTCGGTAATTAAATCTATGTTTGGTGATTTATTTTGCATTGATAATGTATTTATACTTTAAGCACTTTGATATGCCCAAATTTAGCCCAAGTAAGAATTTTTTGATCTCTGGTGATTAAAGTAGCGTTATAACATTTAGCAGTTGCTACAATGATTCTATCAGCAGGATCATTATGGAAACCATTTATTAACAAACTACTTTCTGCAGCGACTTCAGCGGAAATATTTTTAATAAATAATCCTTTAATATTAGTTACTGATCGTAAAAAATCTTTTATAGGCTTATTAATATTGATACGCTTTTTATGCTCAAGCATAGCAATTTCCCATAAAGATATAGAAGATAAGAGTAATAGCTTATTTTCTTGTATTATATTTATATATTGTCTTACGGTTTCAGATAATTTGCTTGGTTCTAACATAGTCCAAAGCAAAACATGAGTATCAAGAAGAATAAGATCATTCATCTCCAGTATTCCATATAGGACTAATAATATCTCCTGTTATTTTGCCTTGACCTTTAAACATGCCTACTATAGAAGTTTTAGGTTTCTTAGAAGCTTTAGGTTGTACATTTAAGGCTTCTAATTTAGCAATAGGTATGTTTCTTTTGGTAATAATTATAGACTGATGAGTTTTTTGTAGGTCTTCAAGTATCTCTGAGCAATGAGATTTAAATTCACTAATAGCTACGTTAGTAGACATATTTATAATATTATCGGTTAATAATTAATATTATAACATATAGCCACCGGTAATAGTCAAATATTATTTAAATTTTCTTCTATTAACTAACCCAATTAGAAACCCGCTAGCGGTGATAATCACCCCAAGCCAGATGAAGCTCATCATGGGTCTATAATATATTTTAGCATGAATTATATCATTATCTATATTACTTAAAACGGCGTAAAGGTCGTATGTTAAATAAGAATAAATATCACTTTCCTGCGATAAAGTTTTTTCAATTATATAAAATCTATTTTCCGGTCTTAATATAGTAATTTTTCCTTCTCTGTCTTCAAGCCAGAATTCGGCAATTTGTCGGTAGTAATTTTCTCCTTGTGCAAATTTAATATTTTGTAAAGTAACTTTAAATTCTCCGAGTATTTTGGTTTCTCCTACCTTGCCCGTAAAATCGACTTCACTTTGTAATAATGAATTAATAGTAACACTAAAAGCAATTAGTGCAAAACCGAAATGCCCTAAAATCACTGCTGCACTACCGGCTTTTAAACTTTTTCGCAAATATGCCGTTTTAGTAAGTAGCGAATAAATATTATGTAGCATTAAAAAAACAGCGGATATTATAGTTCCCGCCGAAATAAAACCATATTTTACTTTAAAAGAAATAGCATAGCATATTACTAAAGAGAGTAATAAAATCAAAATATGTTTTTTTAAAGAGCTTTTACTAGTAAAAAAACCAGCGATAAAAAGAATTGGAATAACGAAAATAATAAAATTATTAACAAAAAATTCTTCATTAATAATAACGGGTTTGTCATCAAATAAAGAGTAAATTACCGGATAAAGAGTAGCACATATTAGTATGACTAAGCTAGTTAGAAAGCAGATATTACCGAGTGTTATTCCTTTTTCTTTAATGTC
>CAJYCQ010000125.1:0-27314 GCA_913698015.1 Oxypoda opaca
AAATTAGAAAAACTTAAAATCAAAACTAAGCTTAATCATTTTGCGATAAAGTATAAATTATTGCTAAAAGCTAATCAGATAGCCTTTAAGGAATTGCATAATATGATTGCTACTACTGCTTAGTGCGTAACATGAGTTAGTAAATATTTTGAAGTTTTTAAAATAGTAATAAAGGATAAAATTATCTGGCTTTATGCTTTTATTATCGGTGCATTTAACGGCATGACTTACGGTTTTTTTATCGAAGCCCCTTTTATTTTTATTGAAAATATGGGATTATCGCCGTCTTTTTACGGTAAATTAGCACTCTTATTATGTTTAGCTAATATTTTTGGTGGCTTACTTGGCAGGTATTTAATAAAAAAACGCCATGTGGACGATAAAAAAATAATGGTTTTGGGTCTTGGATTTAGCTTATTTGGCTGCATTATGCTAGTAATAGCAGCTTTTTTATTAACTAATAATCAGATCAACAATAATTTTGCTATAGCGGTAATATTCATTCCGATAATGTTGCATATGACCGGTCATAATCTTCTTATTCCGATGACGTTGCGTTATGCTCTAGATGATTATGCCAAAGTTACCGGCACTGCCGGCTCAATTTTCGGCTCATTATATTATATGCTAATAGCCTTAATAACTTTTATCGTCTCAAAATTACACAGTGAAACAATAAATAATTTTGCTTTATTATTCTTATTTTTAAGTATCAGCTGTGTCTTATCATTTTATTTGATTAGGGTTTTATCGTATTCTAGAAGGGCATCATCCGCTTAACGTAATTTTAATGAAGATAGACCGATAAGAGCAAATATGACGGCAATAATCCAAAATCTTATTACTACTTTTGACTCGGCCCAACCATTCTTCTCAAAATGGTGATGCAGAGGTGCCATTTTAAAAATTCGTTTGCCGTTGGTAGTCTTAAAATAATATACTTGCAAAATCACCGAGATTGTTTCAATAACAAATAATCCGCCAATGATGCCAAGTACTAACTCATGCTTGGTAATGACACTTATAACGCCAAGAACGCCGCCAAGGCTTAAACTGCCGGTATCTCCCATAAAAACTTCCGCCGGTTGTGCATTAAACCATAAAAATCCAAGACTCGCTCCGGCAATAGAAGCACAAAAAATAGTTAGTTCTCCGCTATTTGGAATATACATTATCTGCAAATAATTTGCATAAATATGGTTACCGGCTAAATAGCTTATTAAAGCAAAAGAGCCGGCGGTAAGTGCTATCGGAACAGTAGCAAGCCCGTCAAGACCATCGGTTAAGTTAACTGCATTAGAGGCTCCGACTATGACAAACATCGCAAACGGGATATAAAAATATCCGAGATTAAGAAGTAAATTTTTAAAAAATGGGATGGCAAGCTGATTATCTCCGGGGTTACCGGTATATTGTAATGAAATACATATAATTAAACTGATAAGTATTTGCAGTAAAAATTTGTTTTTGCTCCTGATTCCTTTATGATTATTTTTGGTTATTTTTGCATAATCGTCTATAAAACCGACAATACCGAAGCTAATAAAGCCGAATAAAGCTATCCAAATATATTTATTAGTAAGATCGGCAAGTAATAGAGTAGAGAAGCAGACAGATAAAATAATCATTATCCCGCCCATAGTAGGAGTGCCGGCTTTCATCTGATGAGATTCAGGTCCGTCGCTACGAATCGGTTGACCGTGTTTTTGCAAGGTATGTAAAAATCTAATAAGTCTTGGACCTATTAGAAAGCAGAAAATTAGGCTAATCAGAATAGCCAAGCTACTTCGGAAAGTAATATAATGAAATAAATTGGCAATGTGCGAATTATGCACATACGGTAGTAAAAGATTATATAACATGGTTATCCTTTAAAAACTTCAATATTAAAATTAAGCTATTTTAGTGCTTTTTAACTGCAAATTAAATGTCTTTTTAGGATAAATTAAAATATAAGTAAAGCCCATACAAGCTATGCTTATTCCAATAATTGAACCGTGATAATGAGCAGGCACTACTATATTTATTCCTGCGATTCCAAAAGCAGTAAGTCCGCCGAATAAAAATAATATACTAGAGCAGATTATAGTTGCTTTGGTGCAAGTTTTGAAGTCATTCCTGTGCAGGCGGGAATCTATAATTATTTTACTAGATTTTAGTCGTTGCCGGAATGACATTAATATCTCATATAACATTACTACCAAACTAATAACAGGTGCAAACCCGCCAAAATATTTCATATGACTCATATAATATTCTTTAAATTCACCGTCGATAATATCATAAAAAAAATGTCCGGCGACGATAAATAAGCTAAAAATAAAATTTAAACATAATAATAAAAGATAAAATTTTTGGAATTGTAGCTTTTTACCTAGCCAAACTTCAAATAATATAATCCATATGGTCATTAGAATTTGCGTATATATAAATTGTAATAAATGCCCGCCGCTCCAAAAAAGTAGTTCGTAATAAAATTCTATCTCAATCGGGATGACATCAATAATGTGCTGCAGTTGGAGGTAAGAACAAGTAAAGCACACCCAGGTTAAAATAAACATTATTGCTGTGGATAAAATAGCGAAGTTCATTAAACTCTGCCAATTTTGCCAATCAGAAAGATATAGAGTGCTTAGGGCAAATAACAATGTGGCAACGCCAAATAAAGTGAGCCCTAGGACGAATATAATATTCTCCAGCATCGGTATATAATTATTCATTACCGGATTTTGTCCCGCTATTGGGGAAATTGCTATAAGTATGGTGCCTAAGAAAGCGAGTTTGGGGTAGATGTTTAGGTATAGTACAACAATGTCATTCCCGCGAAAGCGGGAATCTAATATATTTTTTCTGGATTCCCGCTTTCGCGGGAATGACATATCATAACTCCAAATACTAGCCGTAATTGATAACAACCAAACTAATACCGATAAGTTAACGTGAATAATTAAAGCTGATTTAAAAATTTCAGGATTTGGAAAGAAGTGAGATAGCCGGGGAGTACGAAGAACTACTAAAATCACCGAGTATAAACCGGCAAGCCCTAAAGTCATGATACCAAGTTTAAGCCAGTTACGAGTTAACGTATTATTTCGTAATTGCTCAATATACTGCTCGTCTTTCAAAAATTGTTTTTTCATTTTATCGGGGATTCGTGTACTCACCTAGGCGTTGTTGCATGGCTCAATCTTACTTCGTCATTGTGGGAGGTGCGGGAATTGTTGCGTGGCTCTATGGTCATTACAAGTATGGTGTCATACCGTGGCTTGACCACGGTATCCAGAAAAAACCTTAATAAAAGACTGGATGCCGTGGTCAAGGAACTAGACTGACGCAGCCTTTTCTTTAACGTTCGTACACTAGTGATCAAGGCGGGAATGACATCTATCCTCTTACGTCCGCCGTTTAATGCCTTTGTAGAAATACCAAAAACTAAAGAATGGTGGGTTTGAGAAGACTTGAACTTCCGACCTCACGCTTATCAGGCGTGTGCTCTAACCAACTGAGCTACAAACCCATACACTGCTCGTCTTTCAAGAATTGTTTTTTCATTTTTTGGGGATTTGCATACTCACATACTAAGTGTATGCTCGCACATCAAAATAAAATCCACTTCTTGAAATACTTTGCGTATATTTGGGTATTAATCTTAAAAATAACTAAAAATATGGTGAGCTCGCCGGGGCTCGAACCCGGGACAACCTGATTAAAAGTCAAGTGCTCTACCAACTGAGCTACGAGCTCGAATTATACTGCTCATCTTTCAAAAATTATTTTTTCATTTTATCAGGGGTTCGCATGCTCACCTATTAAGTATAGGCTGTGCGTGCTCACCCTTCAAAATAAAATCTAATTTTTGACATACGAACAGTATAAGCCTTATTAACGTTTAGGATAACACCTAAAACTACATTCAAATTATGTTTTACTTTATCGTAGAAAAAGGCTAGTATGTCAACAATTATTTTCCGTAATAATCAAATAATACAGTAGCTTTATGCCTCATTCCGACGTCGCAATAATTATTCCTTCAAGACTTGGCTCAACTAGGCTAGCTGAAAAACCGTTAAAGCTTATCGGTTCATTATCAATAATTGAACGGGTATTTACTAATGTAAAACAAACGAATTTAGAGCATATTTACGTTACGACCGACTCAGAAAAAATAGCTGATAAAATTACTAAACTTGGCGGAAAAGTAATATTTACGGATAGTAATATTCCTTGCGGTACAAACCGAGTATATGAGGCTTTTACTAAAATTCCTGATAATACAAATATTAATTATATCGTGAATGTTCAGGGAGATATGCCTTTTATTGAGCCTAGTTCAATCATAAAAGCAATTGAAGAGCTAAAAAAGAGCGATTATGATATTATGACACCGGTAGTTAAAGTCGGTATTGATGTGGTAAAAGATCACAGTAACGTAAATGCGGTGGTTGATCTTAAAGGTAGAGCGTTATATTTCTCACGCAGCATAATTCCAAACGGTGCAAAGGATTTTTTATATCATGTGGGGATGTATGTTTTTCGAAAAAATGCTTTAGAAAGATTTGTCAAGCTTGAGCCTACATCGCTAGAAAAGATAGAAAGTTTGGAGCAGCTAAGAGCTCTTGAAAATGGTATGAGTATCGGTACGTGTTTAGTAGATAATGTGCCGATTTCCGTAGATACGGAAGAAGATTTAATAAAGGCTATAAAATTTTATGAAGAGCATGAGATAACTTTAAGTTAAATATTTGTTTATAAATCTTAAGAAATATACAGAACTTAAAAAATCTTGACATAATTTTTCTTATAGTTTAGGTTGCTCTAAAATAAGCTTAAAGGTAATTAATGGACGCCGTGAACTCTAATTTTACACTCTGGAATAAGGCTAGAAATAGTAAATTTAGACATATTGTATGGCCGATTAGATCGTATGAATTAACCAAATTCATTCCGATGGCACTGTTAATGTTTTTTATTTTGCTTAACCAGAATTTAGTACGTAGCATTAAAGATAGTTTTGTTATTACCTTAATTAGTTCTGAAGTAATTAGCTTTATAAAGCTTTGGGGCGAAATGCCGATGGGAATTTTGTTTGTTATTCTTTACTCGAAACTCTGTAATATCATGACTACGGAGCAAGTTTTTAGAATAATAATCTGTGTTTTTCTTGGCTTTTTTGCCGTTTTTGCTTTTATCTTATTTCCTTACCGAGAATATTTTCACCCCGATCCTGAATTAATTAAACATTATATAACGTTATTGCCTCATTTAAAATGGTTTATAGTAATCTGGGGGCAGTGGAGTTTAGTATTGTTTTATATAATTGGTGAATTATGGCCGGTAATTGTCTTTACTCTCTTATATTGGCAGCTGGCAAATAAGATTACTAAAATTGAAGAAGCACCGCGATTTTATTCCTTCTTCACTTTATTCGGTCAGACTAATTTGTTAATTTCCGGAACAATAATTGTCTATTTTGCTAAGGGTGATCATTTCTTTTTGCCGTTATTTGCTCATTTAAGCGATAAAACGGAAATTCTTTTAAAGACATTTACTACGGTTGTGTTGTTATCGGGAGTAATTTGTTTAGCTCTCCATAAACTTATTGATTTTACAATAGTAGAGTCGGATAAAAACATTAAATTTAAAAATAAAAGAACCGATATATTAAAATTAGGGTTAAGAGACAGTGCAAAAATAGTTCTAACCTCTAAATATTTAGGTCTTATTTGTATATTAATGATTTCATATTCTATGAGCATTAATTTGATTGAAGGCTTATGGATGTCAAAAATAAAGCAGCTTTACCCGACAACGCAAAGCTTTATCTCTTATCAAGGAGAAGTGTTATTTTGGACAGGAGTATTAACGCTAATTAGTGCTTTTTTAGGAAGTAGTTTAATTAGAGTTTTTGGTTGGTTTTGGGGGGCCATTGCCACGCCTATTATGATGTTTATATCCGGAGTTATGTTTTTCTCTTTTACGGTGCTTGAGAATCATTTAGGAGATATTGTTTTAGCACTCGGTTATGCTTCGCCGTTAGTTATAACAGTTTTTATCGGCGGATTATGGCATGTGCTTGCCAAAGGAGTTAAATATTCGCTTTTTGATTCAAGTAAAGAAATGGCATATATTCCTCTTGATAACGAGATGAAAACTAAAGGTAAAGCGGCCGTTGATGTTATGGGCTATAAAATAGGTAAGTCAATAGGAGCGATTATTCAATTTATCTCTTTCAGTATTTTCCCAAATGCCGTACATAATGACCTTGCAGGGATGCTTATGTTTGTTTTTATTATTGTTTGCGTCGTTTGGATGTACGGGGTGAAGGTTTTAGCAAAACATTATAAAGAGCTTATTAGGTCTTAGGGAAGGAATTATAGTTATTAAAGAGCGTTATTTTGTCAAGCAACTCGGTGTCATACCGTGGTTTGACCCACTAGTGTACGAACGTTAAAGAAAAGGCTGTGTCATGCCGTGACTTGATCACGGCATCCAGAAAAAACCTTAATAAAAAGACTGGATTCCGTGGTCGTAGCCACGGAATGACAGAATTTTACCTCTTTAATTTAAACGTTCGTACAACACAGGGCTTGACCACGGTATGACAAACTTCAAGTGAATCGATTATACAAAAATCTTAAAAATCAATATTATGCAGAAATTAATAATTAAAGGCGGTAAACCCCTTAAAGGTAATATTAATATTAGCGGTGCTAAAAACGCCGTATTGCCTATTATGGCAGCTTCATTGCTTACCGATAAGCTACATATTACTAATGTCCCGAAGTTGACTGACGTATATACTATGCAGGATTTGCTTAAAAGCCACGGTAGTATTATTGATATAGTAGAGCATCCTGATCAATTTGAGCTAACGATTAATTGTAATAATATAAATAATTTTAAAGCTTCCTATGAGATAGTTCGTAAAATGCGAGCCTCTATTTGGGTGCTTGGACCGCTAGTTAGCCGTTACGGTAAAGCAGAAGTGTCTTTGCCCGGCGGTTGTGCCATAGGGGCAAGGCAGCTAGATTTGCATGTTGCCGTCTTAACATCTATGGGTGCTGAAATTGAAATTGAGAATGGCTATATAAAGGCGGTAAGTAACGGTCGCTTAAAAGCTACTCATTTTATTTTTGATAAAATTTCCGTCGGAGCAACAATTAATGCAATAATGGCGGCAACCCTAGCCAACGGAGAAACTATACTTTTTAATTGTGCAAAAGAACCTGAAATTGTTGATTTGTGTCATTGTCTTAATAAAATGGGGGCTGATATTTCCGGCATCGGTACTAGCGAAATAACCATTAAAGGCAAATCTTCTTTAAATGAAACGAGCTATAGAGTAATGCCGGATCGTATTGAAGCCGGTACCTATATGTTTGCGGCGGCAATTACCAAAGGTGATTTAAAAATCTTAGGGATTGATTATCATATCATTGAAAATATAGCTTTAAAGCTTATTGAAGCCGGAATAAAAGTTACACCGTTTGACAATGGATTCCGGGTAACTTATACGGATAAATTAAACTCGGTAGATATTGAGACTAACCCATATCCCGGCTTTTCAACAGATTTGCAAGCCCAATTTATGAGTCTTATGACGCTTGGAAGCGGTGTTTCGGTGATCACCGAAAATATTTTTGAAAACCGCCTTATGCATGTCCCTGAATTATGTAGAATGGGAGCGGATATTACCGTACACGGTAATAAGGCAATAGTGCGAGGAGTGCCGGCTTTAAAAGGTGCGGAAGTTATGGCAAGCGATCTTAGAGCCTCGGTTTCGCTGATTTTAGCAGGGCTAACTACTAAGGATGAAACGATAGTCCATAGGATTTATCATTTAGACCGTGGATTTCAAACACTTGAAAAAAAACTAAATAATTGCGGTGCAAATATTATAAGAGTATAACTTTTTGATAAAATAGTGTATAGTTAAGTTTAATAAATGGAGTAAATTATTATGGCAAGAATTACAGTTGAAGATTGTGCTCAAAAAGTTAATGATAAATTTAAGCTAGTAGCCCTTGCGGCACAAGGGGCTAAATATATAAATTCTAGAGCGGAAATTAATCCTAATAATAAAGAAAAGCGTGATAAACCGACGGTAAGCATACTTCGTCAAATTGCTTCCGGTCAGGTATCGGTTCCTCATTTAGAAAGTGAGTTGCTAAACCGTTTACGTACTAAAAGCAGAATTGAGCCTATTAATTACGATAACGGTGATAGTGAAATAGAGGAAAACGTTGAAAATTTTGACTATATACCGGGCGGATCGGATATTTACATAGGAGAAGATTATTCTGATTTAGATAATCAAGTTTTTACCGACGATAATTTTGAAGATGAAAAAAAATAATATGCTTAATTAACCTAACTATCTGAGATTCATGGCTCAAATTTTTGCAACGCATTCGGTGTCATTCTAGTTCCTTGATCACGGCATCCAGTCTTTTTACTAAGGTTTTTTCTGGATACCGTGGTCAAGCCACGGTATGACACCATACTTGTAATAACCATAATGCGGTAAATTATGAGCCAGGCAACAACGCTCCGCCTTCGTGGGAATGGCTTTGTGCTGTACATGCAACAATGCCATACCTATGGTATACACATATTTCTCGCATTACTCCACAATAATACTGCCGATTACTCCTCTATAGTAAATATTTGGATTATACATAGGTTCGCTATAGACGGCAGGGGTTGCGAAGATTCCTTTATTGATAGCTTTTATTTTATATTGATATTTTATTTCGTAATTTGGAATAGTGCCGAATAGAATTACTCTATCTTCACGACGTTCGATATTGATAGGTTGCCATATAAGCGTTCTGTTGTCATCTCGTAATATATTTATAGTATTATTTACCGGTAATAATTCAAAGCCCGCCGGCAATAAGTCTAACACTACGATATTATTCAGCGTATCTTTACTGCCTGACCGAAGCGTAAGCGAAACAATAATATTTTCACCTAATTTTACTTTATTAACTTCTTTATTATTTTCGTCTAAATATTTCTTCGTTATCTCGATTCCTTTACTTATTTCCTGATTATCTTTTAACGATTTATCAAAACCTGAAATTAAGAGCTGATAAAAGAATCCCTTCGTCGACGAAATTAATTCTAAACTTTGAGTATCGCTTGCCGCAAAGTCGGCAGTCATTATTTTATTGCCTTGCATTGAAAGCTCTTGCTGCTCTTTATCATGACTATAGATTTTAACCTTAATACTATTTTCTTCTACATTATTTATATTATCGGCATAAGCCACGCTTGCCATAATTGCGTAACTTGCTGCTAAACTATTATAATTATCATTCGACAAGTTAGCAATTTCCTGAACAATTAATTTGTCGATAGTTTTTAATCTTTCCGGAAAATGCCGGGAGATTATATATAGATACTGACTATATTTTATTAGAGCATTATAATATTGATAATCTGAAATTGTTGAGGAGTTAATAGCTTTATTTAAAGTAAAACTATCTAGTAAATTATTAGCTTCCTCATTCATTTGTAGCATTTTATAGCTAGCGGCTAAATACACCGAAGTTAGATCGTCCCGCCAAATATCTTTCTGAGAAGTTTCTAAGTAATTTAAAACATTAGCTATATAATTAGTAGTAATCTCGTTATTTTTAGTAAGTATATAAATAGCATAAGCCTTTTCTCGTGCAGCATTTAAAGAATTAATTGACCTATTTGCCGTATTTTTAAGGTAATTTATGCCGGACGTAAAAGTATCGCTCGGTACGGGTAAGTATTTTGCCGAGCTTTCCGTTAAAAAATGCATAGCATAAATGGAAATAAAATCATCTGAAACGTTGCCGGAGTTACTCCACATATTAAACCCGCCATCGTAATTTTGTCTTTCGCTTAAGGTTTGAAATGCTTTAGATAACGACGTATCGATTTTTTGCCGTTCAAGCTCAAGAGTTTTTACTAATTCTTGTTCATTATATAATACGACATTAGCAAAATTTCTGCTTACTAATTGCTCGGTACAAGCAAACGGATAATTATCAAGATAACTTTTAAAGCCCCGAATAATAGCTAGCGGTGATTTGGCAACCGATAGCTGAAGTTTAGCAAATTCTGCATATAAGTCTCTAGAGGTTTTTAGAGTAATTTTATCTAACTGTGCGTATCCCGTATCGATAGTAGTAACATTCGGCAGAGGAGGGCGTACGCTAGCAGTGGAAGTCATTACCGATTTTGTATTATTTAAAGAAGCGGTTACTTTAAAACTTGCCGAACCGAGTTTAGAAGTAGCTTGTAATTTAACGTTAATACTCCCTTCCTTACCTTCGCTTATTTTTATCTCTCTAGGATAGTCTAGTATTTTCAGCCCTTCGCTTGTTTCAATATTTACTGAAACTTTAGCATCTCCTGAATTTTTTACATTATTGGCGATTGTTACGGGGACTAAAAACTCGTCAGTCGGTGCAACGAATAAAGGTAGGTTCGGGCTAATCACGAAATCCGATTGAACGTAAAGCTTAGTATCGGTGCTACCCACGGAATCAAGATTTGCAGCAACAGCCATAACTCTTAAAGTGCCGTTAAAATAATCGGGAATATCAAACGTAATTTGTTTTTTATCAAGCGTCGAGTCAATAATTCCTGACCAAAAGGCAACAGGAGGCTGATCTGCTCTTTTAAACGGGTTTAAGTTTTTGTTTAAACTCATATAATTACCGCCGCCAGGGGCGGCCATAAAGGTTCGCATCATAATTGAATTTTCCGGTAATATTAAATCCATAATATGCGAAGTTGTGACCTCTAACGCTTTATCTTTAATAAAATAATTAAGTGGATCAGGCGTTTTATAATTGCTAAAAGATAATATACCTTCATCAACGGCAAATATTATGATTTTACCGGGTTTAGATGTACGATAATTTACGGTTAGCTTCTCACCTGATTTTATCCTGTCAGGTACGGTTAATTCAATTTTTTGTTCATGCTTATAAATATCGGCGGTAAAGGGTAGGCTTGCATAGCTAAAAGGAGAAACAAAAATTTCTTCAGAATCTAGCTCTCGCATAAACTGAACATTAATAAATCCTTTGCCGGTAAAATCTTCAGGGATTTTGATTTCTTGAATACTGCTAGTTCTGTCTGCTTTAAACCAGGTGAAATTATGCACTTTATCGGTTTCGATAGTAATTAAGCCGTAGCCCGTATAAGGAGCAATAACATTTATAAGAATTTTCTCACCGGATTTGTAGTCGCTTTTATTTAGTTTTAAAGTAAGATTAGCCTTCTCGGTTAAATTTGCTGCAATATTTCCTTCGCCGAGTATTGAAAATTCTGTTTGAGCAACTATGGTGTTATTTTTATCCGTTAAATAAACAACATAGTCTCCTATTTCTTTAGTAGGGATATTATAAATATAGCCGGATTTTTTTGTTATATTAATCTCGGTTGAGGATAAAGGAGCTTCTACTGGTGTTGACTGATATGAATAACTACCGTCACCGTTTGCAACTAAGCTATTTACATAGTTAATTTTCTTCAAGATAAGCTGCAATTTCGTAGTATCTATTTTGTTACCATAGCTATCTATTGCGATAAACTCGACTTTAGAGTTTGATTGTTGTTTTAGATGTTTTAAATCATTGGCAGTTTTAAAACCGATAATATAAGGTAATGGGGAGACGATAATTGATTTATTAGCGTTAACGCTTCTACCGGAATCAGGTTCAAATCCTTCAGCTGAAAAAGTTAGATTGTAAGTAGCTCCATTATATTTTGCCAGATTTAAATCAAATATTCCGACGCCCTTATCATCGGTGGTAACGTCACCAAGTCGGTCATTAAAACTTTCTTTATTTTCTTTGCCGCTATAAAATACGTAATCCTTAAAAGCAGCTACTGAAAATTTGGCAGGGTTAACCTCGATGTAAGAAGTAATTTTCCTATTTGTTGCCGGCGTGCCGTAAAGATTACTTAAATTAACCGTAGCTTTTAGTTTTTCCGGTGCAATCCATAATTTATCCTTAACATCAGCAAAATCTATGTTTATTTTCATTCTATCAGGCAGAAAATCTTCTACCATTACGGATAAATTATTAAGGTAACTAGTAGTTTCTTTATCTTTCGTTAGGTATAAATTTATATTATATGAACCGGTAAAAGAATCCTCGCTAGTTTGAAATAAATACTCGGTAAAGCCTTCTTCATTTAAAAATACTTTCTTCTTATCTATTATTTTTCCGTGTGGATTAGTAACTTGTAGCTCTAGCGGTAAGCCGGCAAATTTACTTTGCCAGTTACTTTGTTTGACGAGTATCCCGATATTGCCTTGCTCACCGGGCTTATAAATTCCACGATCGGAAAATAAATAAGCTTTCAGTCCTTCAGGTGAGCTTTGTGCTCCCGATACATCAAACCGTGAATAATTAACTTCTCTATCAACTCGACCATACGGCATAAAAGAAAAGTCATCGCCGCCTGTTAGCACATAAGCAATAGGTTTCTTTTCTCTAGTAAAATCCCGAATACTGGGCAAAGTCGTATGACCGTTAGAGTCTGTTACACCGCTCGCTAAAACCTCGCCGTTAAGACCGATAATATCCGCCTTAACTCCTTGTGCCGGCTTACCGGTGCTGATAGAGGAAACAAATATATGCTGCAAACCGTCTTTATCGGTTTTAACTATAAGCCCAAGGTTGGTTACTAAAATTAACCTTTTATCCTCGGCAATATTATTGCCGTTCTCATCTTTATAAGAAACTTTTGTTAGGAATAAACCTTTGCTATAAGAGTCTGAAGAGTCAGGTTTTAAATATTTACCGAAATCTAACGTAGAATAACTAGGTAAGTTGGTATTTTTAGAGTCTATAGCTATGTCTTCTTCAAATATTTCAGAAATATTATATTCGTTGAAAGAATATTCATTGATAAAAGTTGGATTTTGGAAACTGTTATATCTACTTGTTTGACTGATTAAATGGTTAATGTCATCTTGGTTAATTTTATCGATTTCTACGTGTAATTTATCTATACCGATTGAGTAAACTGATAATTTTTTCTCACCTGAAAGTGATAATATTGAGCCGTTAGACATTAATTTAACTTCTTTAAGCTCGCTCGGTACTTGTATTATTTGGCTGTAATCATTTCCTAAAACTAAATTTCCTTGAGCTTCCATACCTTGTTTTATTGTGAGCAACAAATATCTAGAAGGAATGGTATTAATTTTAAAACTATGTAATAGACCTGTTGCATAACTTGCTTCTAAAGGTAATTTGTACGTCAAGCCGGTACTCGCATCCTCACGTACAGTAGAGTACGCTGCGGTGCTGCGTTCCGTGTTTCCTTCAAATTCCTCTTTATTAGCTACGTTATGCAACAGGTCTAATGTACTATTTTCTGAAGCAGAAGGCAAAAGCTCAAAACTTACTTTTTCGGTTTTCTTCAGTATATCATCGGTGATTTCTTTAGGGCTTTGCCAAGCATAATCCTTTTTCCCTAAGCCTCCGTGCAAAGAGGCCGGTTTATCTTTCGGTAATAATAATAATTCTAGGTGGTTTTTAACCTCTTCACCTGATAGAGACGCATTTGTCGTAACTATTATTATTTGCTGTGGGATATATTTATTATCTTTAACTATCGTAGCCGCTGTCTTAGTAACTTTTAAATATGATGAAAGGCTCGGCACTAATACTTGCTGTTTGTATGAATATTTTTGAGGATCGATATTTTTATGCTCAAAATCCTCTCCGCCATATAACGGTTTAATTCCGTCTTCAATAGTCAGGGCAACAATATATTCGCTATTCTCTAAAGATTTTATATTAGTAATTATAGTAGCTTCAGTATTGTTATCATTAAATTTTATCAAGAAAGGTAGTTTTTCTTTACTACCGGATTTAACAAAGCTAAGCCTTTCGTCTAAGGTTTTAGGGTCAATAGGATAGTTAAATTCTATCTTTGTTTGAATAAGCTTTTTGTCGTTATCTTGCAGATAACTCATTTCTTTGATAATAGGTAATAAAGGCAGAGTTTTGAAAGTGATATTATTCTGATCTAAATTTATAAATTGTGGGAAAATAGCTTTTTCATTAATAGTGATTTTATAAGTTTGATTAGCTAAAAAATGCTCTTTCGGTGTGAAAATTATATTATAATCCCGGTTAAAACGCCATTCACCGGCAATTTTGGGCTCGATAGTTACATATTCATTTATTTTTTGCCCTGCAAGCCCTAAATCCCTATTAGGAGTAGCACACCAGTCTTTAATTCGAGTGTCGCATAGAGTAATATTTAAAGAATTTTGACCGGCTAATTTGTCTAAATTATATTGCGGTATTTTTAGATATAAGGGGATTTTTTCATCAAAACTTACTTGTGTAAGATTATTTTTGCCCTCTGCTAGTGCCGTCAAATTAACTAACAGGAAAAAGATAATAAGCAGAAATTTATAATAAGGATAAAATATATTTCTCATGCTGTCACTTATATTTAACGTTATAAAATTTTTATGCTAGCATATCAGTTAATCAATTAACAGAAATTTATTTTATACTACTCTATAATATTTATGAGCAGGATATATACATAAATAAGATTGTGTTATACAAAATAAATATTTTTATATATATAATATTTACACATTAACTTTATAAATCACCGTAAACTAAAAAATACATATGACTTTTATTAAAGAATTTGCAAATAGGGGATATTTGCACCAATGCACAGATATTGTGCGGTTAACCGAATTAACGGCAAAAACAAAAATAGCTGCTTATATCGGCTTTGATTGTACGGCTACGTCGCTACATATCGGTAGTTTGATGCAGATAATGATTTTGCGGCTGTTGCAGCAACACGGACACAAGCCGATCGTGATAATCGGCGGCGGAACGAGTAAAATCGGTGATCCCACTTGGAAAGATGAAGCTCGTAAAATCTTAAGTAAAGAAGATATTGCCAAGAACGCCGAAGGCATTAAAAAATCTTTGTCGAAATTTATTAAATTCGGTAACGGAGCAAGCGACGCTATTATGCTTGATAATGCCGAGTGGTTAGATTCTCTTAATTATTTAAATTTCTTAAGAGATTTCGGTGCGTTTTTCTCCGTTAATCGTATGCTTACTATGGATTCGGTAAAGTTGCGTTTAGATCGTGAGCAGCATTTAAGTTTTCTGGAATTTAACTATATGCTACTACAAGCCTATGATTTTTACCATTTAAGTAAAAATTACGATTGTGTGTTACAGTTAGGCGGTAGCGACCAATGGGGTAATATAGTAATGGGTGCCGAGCTTATCAGAAAGCTAACCGGCAAGGAAGTTTTCGGGATGACGACGCCGCTACTTACGACTTCTTCAGGGGATAAAATGGGTAAGTCGGTCGGTGGAGCGGTATGGCTTAACGAAGACCTTTTAAGCCCGTATGAATATTATCAATATTGGCGTAATTGTGAGGATGCGGATGTTATAAGATTTGCTCGATTATATAGTGAGTTATCGGAAAATGCTTTAGCGGCGTTTGAAAATTTAGCAGTTTCGGACATTAACGGTGCAAAAAAACAATTAGCTTATAATTTGACCAAATTATGCCATGGAGAAGAAGCGGCAAAATTGGCATTAGAGACGTCAGTTAAACTATTTGAACAGGGGGAAATTGACGAGAATTTACCGACGGTTATAATTGAGCAGGAAATTTTGCAATTAGGCATTCCGGCATTTGAATTATTTTATAAAGCAGGGCTTAGCACTTCAAAGTCCGAAAGCCGTAAATTAATTAGAGGTAAGGGGGGCAAAGTTAACAATCAAACTGTGCTTGATGAAAATATGTTAATTAATAATAGTTTTTTATTGGACGGTCAGATAATTAAGCTTTCCGTCGGTAAGAAGAAGCATATACTGGTTAGAGCTGAATAAATTTAACCCCTGTTATTCCCGCTAGGTGTCGTTGCGTGGGCGGTACAAAACACCTTCGATGTCATTCTAGCTAAAAGTGGGGCGTTGTTGTGTGGCTCGAATTTTTGCAAAGTGTACGGTGTCATTCTAGTTCCTTGATCACGGCATCCAGTCTTTTTATTAAGGTTTTTTCTGGATACCGTGGTCAAGCCACGGTATGACACCATACTTGTAATAACCATAATACGGTAAATTATGAGCCATGCAACAACGTCGGTATTATTCTTTAAACTGATAGCTATAGAGTATATTATGAGTAAAATTAGGCTTGATGAATATTTGTTAAAGTTGGGTCTCGTTGAAAACATTACTTTAGCACAAAGCCTTATCATACAAGGGAAAGTACATAACGAATCTAGACAATTAACTAAACCCGGCATGCAAGTCAATGTTAATGCTACAAATATTAAGGTAAAGCAACCGGAACATAATTACGTATCACGGGGAGCTTTAAAACTGATTGCTGCTTTAGACCATTTTAAAGTTAATCCGCAAAATTCGGTTTGCCTAGATATCGGCAGCAGTACCGGCGGCTTTACCGAAATATTACTTGAGAGAAAAGCAAAATTAATTTTTGCCGTAGATGTCGGTTACGGAGAATTACATCATAGGTTACGAGATAATCCAAGTATAATAGTGTTAGAGCGAATTAATGCACGTTATTTAACCAATAAACATATCACCGCTCCGCCTGATTTAATCGTTTGTGATGCTAGTTTTATTAGTTTAACGACAATATTGCCGGCTTCTTTAAGCCTGGCTAAACAAGATTGTGAGCTTATAGCTTTGATAAAACCGCAATTTGAAGTAGAAAAACTTGAAGTAGAAAAGGGCGGAATTATTAAAAATCCTCTTTTGCACCAAAAAGTATGCGATAAAATCAAGGTTTGGCTTGAAGAAGAGCATAATTTTAAAATATTCAGTATAATAGAAAGCCCAATACTTGGAGCAAAAGGTAATAAAGAATTTTTAATCTACGGAAGACGAAAGATTTTATAATTTTGAATTAAATATTGCTAATATATTCTAACTGGTGTATCTTATTTATAATATGATATATGGGTAGGAAATTAGGTGGGTTATCCCACCTTTTTTGTTGGTAAAGCGATTCGGTGTCATACCGTGGTCAAGCCGGTGCATTATTGCATGGCTCGAAAAAAGTGCCATATGTCATTCCCGCGAAAGCGGGAATCCAGACCTTTTTTTGTCATGCTGAACTTGTTTCAGCATCTCTTGCAAAAGGTCCTGAAATAAATTCAGGATGACTTAAAAATATTTTTTTCTGGATTCCCGCCTTTAGCTAGAATGACATCAAAAATTCGAGCCATGCGTACAAGCCACGGCATGATATCATCCATAAACTACAAGTAGTAAAATTTAAAAATGCCATCCATTGAACAACAAATAACGAGCTTGATAGAAGAAACCTTAACAATTATGGGTTTTGAGTTGGTGGTTGTACGTTTGCGAGGATTAAATTATAAAATACTTGAAATATTAATTGATAGGTTAGACGGCGAAAAAGTAACTATAGAAGATTGCCGACGAGTTAGCCAAAATATTTCCGCTATTCTTGATGTAGAAGATATTATTGATGATGCATATAATTTAGAAGTGTCATCAAGCGGTGCGGAACGCCCATTAGTGAAATTTGCAGATTATAATAGATTTAGCGGTAGAGAAGTTAATATAAAACTTAAAGCATTATTAAACGGTAAAACTCGTTATCAAGGTAAGATAATTAAAGCCGAAGATGATAAAGTTTACGTAAATCTTAAGGGAGAAGAGTTAGTAATTGATTTTAACTTAATTAAAAACGCTTCTTTAGTTTTAACGGATGAAATGTTTAAAGAATTATTAGGTAAAAAATAAAATACGGTAAAAAATTTATGTCTAACATAGGTAATGTGGAAATTTTACAAATTATAGATTCTGTAGCTCGTGAAAAGGGTATATCAAAAGAAAATTTAATTTCGGCAGTTGAGCAAGCAGTCCAGGTTGCGGGACGAAAAAAATACGGTAACGAATATAATATTAAAGCACAAATTAATAAAAAGACCGGCGAAATAAATCTTTTAAGGGTTCTTGAAATAGTAGAAGAGGTAGAAGATTATTTAACTCAAATTTCTCTGAAGGATGCTCTTGAAAAAACAGCGGATGCTAAAATCGGTGATGAGATATATGAATACTTACCGCCGATCGATCATGCAAGGGTGGCGGCACAAGCTGCAAAGCAAGTAATAGCTCAACGTATGGTAGAAGCAGAAAGAGAAAAACAATATTATGATTTCAAAGATCGGAAAGGTGAAATTATAAACGGTATAATTAAAAGAATAGAATACGGTGATGTATTTGTTGATTTGGGACGTACCGAAGCAATCATTAAAAGAGAGCAATTAATTAGAGGAGAAAGCTTTAAAATTAATGATCGTGTTAAAGCTTATGTACAAGATGTAAGATTAGAAGCTAAAGGACCGCAAATTTTCTTATCTAGAACCGATAATCAAATGTTAATTAAACTATTTGAATTAGAGGTACCGGAAATTTATGATAATATTATCGAAATAAAAGCAGTAGCTCGTGATCCTGGTTCAAAAGCTAAAATAGCAGTGTTTGCTTCGGATACAAGCATTGACCCCGTAGGGTCATGCGTCGGCATTAGAGGCAATAGAGTTCGGGCGGTGACAAATGAGCTAAACGGTGAGAAGATAGATATAGTATTATGGACTAATAACGTTGCTCAATTCGTAATTAATGCTTTGGCACCGGCAGAAATTACCAAAATTTTAATTGATGAAGATAAAAGAAAGGTAGAAGTTGTAGTATCTCGGGAAAATCAAAGTATGGCTATCGGCAGGCGAGGGCAAAATGTGCGTTTAGCCTCAAAGCTAACGGGCTGGAATATCGATATAATGACGGAAGAACAAGAATCAAAAAGAAGAAATGATGAATTTTTAACTTCAACCGAATTATTTATGGAAGCCTTAGACGTTGAAGAAGTTATAGCACAGCTTTTATCGGTTACAGGCTTTACTTCAGTGGAACAAATAGCAAATAGTGAAGTTGATTCGTTAACGGCAATTGAAGGTTTTGAAGAAGAACTCGCTATAGAAATTAAAAAAAGAGCGAATGATTATGTTGATATTAAAAACGAAAAAATTGTTAAAAAACTCGAAGATCTTGGAGTTGAACAAGAATTAATAGATATTTTAGAACTGCAACCTGATGCTATATTAAAATTTGCCGAATACGGTATAAAAACAATAGAAGATTTAGGAGAAGTAAGCTTAAACGAATTTAAAACTTTAGCTCCTGATTCTAATATAACGGATGAAAACATTAAATTGTTAATTAAAACTGCCCGCCAACACGGCGAGTTTAAGGATAGTCAAGAAAAGGATAATATAGTTAATTGAATATGTCATTCTAGCTAAAGGCGTTATTGCGTGGTTCATAATTTACCGTATTATGGTTATTGCAAGTATGGTGTCATACCGTGGCTTGACCACGGTATCCAGAAAAAACCTTAATAAAAAGACTGGATGCCGTGATCAAGGAACTAGAATGACACCGTACGCTTTGCAAAAATTCGAGCCATGCAACAACGCTCCTACTGCACGTGAATGACATCAAAAATTTGAATTAACTACAATAATTTAATAATTGCTAATTATAGGCGGTAAAGTTATACTACTCGTATTTCGAGAAACTTTATACTAAATATAATATTGCTACGTAAAGGTTTAATATTTATGACGGATAACCAGGAAATCAAACCCAAAAAGTTGACGCTTGGCAATTCAAAACTATCGCTTAATAAATCTATTGAGTCTCTCAGTGGGTCTCAAAGCTTTGTTAATTCTAAATCTAGAACATTAGTTGAAGTTAGAAAAAGTACAGTAACCGGCGGTACACTTTCTTTAGGTAAAGAAAAAAATAATTCAAATCAAAATCTAGAATCGACTAATGAAGAGTTTAATAGGCGTTTATCTATTCTTAAAAAAGCTGCAGAGCAGGCAAGGTCTAACGAAAATGCACCAATAAGCACTTTAAGCAGACTTGCAAGCATGAATCAAGTTACTGCTCCGAAAGAAGAAGTCGCAGAAGAGTTATTGCCTAGTGATAGTGAAGTTGAAACATCGAACGATGTTGTTACGGATTTACCGAAACCGGAAAAAAAACTAGAGACTTTTGTAAAATCTCCTTTAATCGGTGTTCGTAGTCGTTTTGGCATTGAATCCGAAAGCGATATGGGAAAGGAAAAGTTAACGGAAGGAAAAATAGTTGCACCAAAAATCAAAATTGAAGAACCAAAGAAGCTAAAAAAGACCGACATCTTTAATATGCTCGGTGAAGACGGCGGTGATTCGGGGGCTAAAACTAGAAGTCTTGCATCAATAAAAAGAGCTAGAGATAAAGAGAAACGAAAATCACAGCAGCAGCAACCGGAAAAAATATATCGAGAAGTTACAATCCCTGAAGTTATAAGTATTAGCGATTTAGCAAGCGGTATGTCGGAGCGGGCTGCCGATGTTATAAAAGAACTAATGAAATTAGGAATTTTAGCAAATACCGCTCAAATGATCGATGCAGATACGGCGGAATTAGTCGCTACAAATTTAGGTCATACGGTAAAAAGAGTTCAAGAATCGGATATTGAAAATATTTTAATTAATAAAAATGAAAAAGGTGAAGATTTAAAGCCGCGTGCTCCTATTGTGACTGTTATGGGTCACGTAGATCACGGTAAAACTTCATTACTCGATGCTTTAAAATCTACTGATATTGCGGCAGGAGAAACTGGCGGCATTACTCAGCATATCGGTGCTTATAGAGTTACTTTGGAGGGCGGTAGAGCCATTACTTTTATTGATACACCCGGGCATGAAGCTTTTTCAGAAATGCGTGGTCGAGGTGCACAAGTAACCGATATAGTAATTATAGTAGTTGCTGCTGACGACGGAATTAAAACGCAGACGATAGAAGCAATTAATCATGCTAAGGCTGCCGGTGTGCCTATAATTGTTGCCATTAATAAAATCGATAAACCTGATATTGATATTGAGAAGGTTAAAAATGAACTTTATGTTCATGACGTTATTAGTGACGAGTCGGGCGGCGATGTCATGGTTATACCGGTTTCTGCTTTGAAAAAAATAAATTTAGATAAGTTAGAAGAGGCAATTTTACTAGTTGCCGAAATGCAAGACCTTAAAGCAAGTCCGGTCGGTGCTGCAGCCGGAGTCGTGATCGAATCAAGAGTTGAGAAAGGTAAAGGAGTAGTTGCAACTATATTAGTGCAACAAGGTACTTTAAAAAACGGTGATATAATAATTGCCGGTACTTCTTACGGTAAAGTTAAACGAATGAGCAATGACAAAGGATTAGATATCCGTGAAGCATTACCATCCGTACCGGTTGAAGTTTACGGTTTAAATGAAGTTCCGCATGCCGGCGATAAATTTAACGTAGTACAAAATGAAAAACAAGCAAAAGATATCGTAGAATACCGCACACGTATAGTAAAAGAACGTAAAATCTCTATTGCTCCAAGGTCAAGCTTGGAGGAGTTATTCCTGAAAGCTGCCGGCACGGGTAAAATAAAAGAATTGCCGGTAATTATTAAAGCGGATGTTCACGGTTCAGTTGAAGCTATTAGCGGTAGCTTATTAAAATTACCGAATGATGAGGTGAAGCTTCGAGTTCTTCATAGCGGGGTAGGACCGATAACCGAGTCCGACATAACTTTAGCACAAGCTTCCAAGGCTATTGTGCTTGGCTTTAACGTTAGAGCCGGTAATAATGCTACGGCAATGGCGGAAGAAGAAAAGGTGGAAATTAGGTATTATAGTATAATATATGATTTATTAGATGACATAAAAGCGATAATGAGCGGTATGCTTGACCCTATTATCCGTGAGCAATATATCGGTTCAGTAGAAATTAGACAAGTATTTAACGTTTCAAAAGTCGGAAAAATAGCCGGCTCTTATGTAACGAAAGGGGTTATAAAGAAAGGTGCCGGCGTACGCTTATTGCGTGATAATGTAGTAATTCACGAAGGCAAGCTTAAAACTCTCAAACGTTTTAAAGAAGAAGTTAAAGAAGTTAGAGAAAATTTTGAATGCGGTATAGCTTTTGAACATTATGAAGATATAAAAGAAGGCGACGTAGTTGAAGTTTTTGAGCTTATTGAAGAGAAAAAACAGTTATAGGCGGCACGGGCATTGTTGCATGGCTCGAGAAATGGTTTCAATGTCATACCGTGGCTTGACATGTGTTGTACGAACGTTTAAATTAAAGAGGTAAAATCCTGTCATTCCGTGGCTACGACCACGGAATCCAGTTTTATAACGTCATAAAAAGGCTCTAAAATAAGTCTAATATGGCTTTATTTTTCTGGATGCCGTGATCAAGGAACTAGAATGACACAGCCTTTTTTCAGCGTTCGTACACTAATTGGGTATCCATACAACAATGCCAATGCCTCCTCACAATGACGATTTCGGAAGCCAGGCAACAACGCCACAAGTTTACTGCATCTATAAAAGATATCCTGAAACAAATTCAGGATGACCTTTTAAATAATTTTTCTGGATTCCCGCCTATATGGGAATAATGTCAAGAATGTTCAACAAACAAAATTTTCTAGATTCTTTAAATGATCAGCAACGAAAAGCGGCTCTTCACACCGAGGGACCATTGCTTTTGCTTGCCGGAGCAGGGACGGGCAAAACGAAAGTATTAACCTCGAGAATAGCTAATATTATTTATGAGAATTTAGCCGAACCGCAAAATATCTTAGCCGTTACTTTTACTAACAAAGCTGCTAAAGAAATGGCTGAACGGGTTAATAGCTTAATTAGCTGTTACGGTCTTAATATCGGTACTTTTCACTCAATGGCAGCAAAAATACTTCGTGAGCAAGCCGAACATTTAAACTTATCTTTAACTAGTAGATTTACGATTATCAACCATGATGATCAAATGAAATTAGTTAAAGATATCGTTAAGCAAAAGAATATTGACGTAAAAAAATATGCTCCTAAGCTTTTACATATTATAATTTCACGCTGGAAAGATCAAGGATTGCTACCTTCTAAATTATCAAATTCGGATGTCACTCTTCCTATTCAACGTGTAGCTAAGCTTGTCTATGAAGAATATCAACAAAATTTACTTATCTCTAATGTGGTAGATTTTGGCGATTTATTACTTTACAACAACGAACTTTTTATTAAAAATCCCGATATATTAAGGCATTACCAAAATAAATATCAATATATTTTAATTGACGAGTATCAAGACACTAATATAGTGCAATATTTATGGGCAAGGATGCTGGCTAGCTTTTCTAAAAATATTTGCTGTGTCGGTGATGATGATCAGTCTATTTATGGCTGGCGAGGTGCTGAAGTCGGGAATATATTACGTTTTGAAAAAGATTTTTCTAATGCAACAATCATCAAATTAGAACAAAATTATCGTTCAACTCTGCCGATACTTGCCGCTGCTTCTAACGTCATTAACAATAATAAAAATCGTCATAGTAAAACACTATGGACTGACACAGATAGCGGAGAGAAAATTAAAATTGTTTCATGTTGGAGCGATAAAGAAGAAGCAAGGTTTATTGCCTCCGAAATAGATAGGTTAGTGCGGGAAGGAAAATATAACGCTAGCGGTATTGCGATATTAGTCAGGGCAGGTTTTCAAACTAGAAGTTTTGAAGAGGCGTTTATCAATAGTGCCATGCCCTATAAAATTATCGGCGGTCTTAGATTTTACGAACGAATGGAAATACGAGATTTACTAAGCTATATAAGAATTGCTTTAAATCATAATGATAATTTAGCTTTAGAGCGTATTATTAATGTTCCTCGGCGGTCAATCGGTGCTGCTACGGTTGCTCGTATCAAAAGCTATGCCGCAGAGACCAATATTTCTATTTTTGTGGCTATTAAAGAAATGCTGCATAATGGAGAGTTTAAAGCCAAATTATATGATAGCTTAAACGACTTCATTAACAAAATAGAGAGCTGGCAGGCAAGATATAGCTTAGAAAGTCCGTTAGACGTTACGAAAGCCATATTAGATGAATCCGGTTACCTTGAAATGCTCCAAGAGGAAAAAACTGACGAAGCTTTAGGGCGTATTGAAAATATCAATGAAATGCTAAGAGCCATAGCGGATTTTAACGATATTCACGATTTTGTTGAGCATTCTAGTTTAGTTATGGAAAATGAAGCGTTAGAAACAAATTTTGGCGGTTCTGTGACTATAATGACACTACATTCTGCTAAAGGCTTAGAATTTGACGTAGTGTTTTTACCGGGTTGGGAGGAGGGAGTATTTCCTCATCAAAGAACCCTTAACGAAGACGGTGAAAAGGGTATTGAAGAAGAACGCCGCATCGCTTATGTCGGTATTACCAGAGCAAAAAAAGAGTTATATATTACCTTTGCCGAAAGTCGTAAGATATTCTTTGAAATAGTTAGATCGTCACCCTCTAGATTCCTTGCTGAAATCCCCGAAGAAATAACTATTAGAACCTCCTCTACGAAAAAATATTATCCTTATCACAATAAATTTTCTTTTTAAAACCTTACTTTAATTTGATTTCTTTAACTAATTATTGTTTAATTTTAATCGGTAAGTAAATTGAGGAAATACGGTAATGGAAGGAAAACCAGGTACGCCGTCTGTTACTCCTAAGAACCTATCCCAATCCCAAGTGAAAGGGCAAGGTCGTGAATAAGAACGGATAATAAATTTTAATTTAATTAACAAATAATTAATCGAGGAAGGATATGGCTAAAGAAAGTATAGCAGAAAATAAACCTGAAGAAACTAAAATTGAAGGAAATCGACAAGCTCCATTAACTATAGAAGAATTCTATAATGAAAAAGTTAAAAATTTAGATGCTATTGAAAGTAAATTTAATACATTAGATACCGCATATAGAGCTCGTCCCAATTCTCCTGAGAAAAGGAGTTTAGAAACGCAAGAAAATATAATGAGTTCTTTACGAACACAAGCTGCAGAGATTATTAGTACAACGTTATCAGATAGTGAAATTCAGCCTTTAGTTGACGCAATATATAGTAATGCAGAACAAAGTCTAAAATTAATTAAGTATCAAAATGAGGATAATAATAAAATTCAGGAAGAAATAAAAAAATTTAATTTAGCAAATGCTAAAGCTGAAGCTGCTTTAAAAAATTTCGGTTTAGATTTATCACCATCTAACGTACAAGATATGGATGTAAAAGGAAAGGTTGTAGGGATAAATAGACAAGAAGCTATGGCACTTAGTGAGCCTCTTGAAAAAGCTCTATTAAGTGTTGCTCAAACTAAAACTTCAAAAGAACAATATACTAATAAAATTATAGATGAGGTTCTTAAAGAGTTAGATTCACAAGGCATTTCTAAAGAAAAGCAAGATGGATATAAAGTTTTCATGCTTAGAAATTGTAATAAAAAATTTGATAGGATAGAAGAGTTTAGCCAAACTCAATTAGAAAACTTACAAGAAAAAACTAAAAAATCAGTAGTTTTTTTCAAAAATAAGTTAAACGAAAGTGAATTAGAGCAAAAAAACCTTTATCAAAATGTTGAGCCAGCTATTTCTTTCGTTGAGAATGTAGGAGTAAAAAAAATTGAAACAATAAGGAGGTTGTTACCAACAATAACCAAATTAAATCCTGAAGAAATGCAAGAAAAAAGCAAGGAAATTGTTAAAAATTTTGCTCCATTACTTGAAAGTAAAAACGAGAAGCTTGCCAAATCAACGGAATCGACGTTAGCTAAATTAGATAGCGGTTATTTATCCGAGTATAGTGCTGTGATAGCAGCAGAGTTAAAAACGGTAAATGAAAAGGGGACTTCATGGTGGGAAAAGTTTAAATCAGTCTTTACGAATACAGATTACTTAGCAGAAAGGTTGGAAAAAGTTATCGATAATTATGTTGTAAAAAATGACGAATATGTTGAAAAAGAAATTAATAATAAAATCTTTTTAAATGCTATGCCGGAAAAACAACTTGCAACAGGGCTATCAGAATTTATTGAACAAAATAAAGATAAATTAAAAGATTTAGAAGCTATTACCTCAAAAACAAAAACCTCTAAAGAAATTACTTCAAAAGAACTTGCACAACTTCGTAAAGTTAACCCTGTCGGATTTGATAAAGCATTATTTGGTCAAGCACCGCATTATACAGTACCGGAAAATAGAGAAGAAATACAGGCAGCAATGGTAGTACCGCCGCCGCCGTTAATGTCTCAGGAAGAAGAATTAGCAAAAGAACTTGCATCTGTTCCACCGCCTCCTCTTGAGCAATCAGCAACGGTAGCACAGCAAACACAACAAGCTAAGCAAGCACCGTCTTATGATAAAATTCCACCACCACCGCCATCGCTTGAAGTAACAAGAGAAGTAGCACCGCCGCAAAAACCGGTTACTCCTACTAAGACTCCTTCGTGGCAACAAACAGTAAGCAACCGAGGAGAAAGCCAGAAAAAAGACGGAGGGATAGCACCGTAATATATAATCAATGCATAAAAATATCGATGTCGTTCCAGCCGAGCAGGTCTAAGTTAATTCTAGTCGGTAGGAAGCTAAAAATATTTTTAGCTATTTCAAGCCTATCCTCGGCGATGAGCATTTTTTGTAAAATATCTCTTAATTGATGTAAATAAAGCACATCTTTAGCAGCATATTCTTTTTGCTCATTAGATAATTGCTCGGCTCCCCAATAGGAAGATTGTTGTTGTTTTGAGAGCTGCATAGAAAGTAATTCACGGCATAAATCTTTGAGCCCGTGGCTTTCAGTATAAGTTCTAACTAATTTTGACGATATTTTAGTACAAAAAATATTTTCTAAATCAATTTGTAAATATTTTTTTATTGCTGCCAAATCAAATCTAGCGAAATGGAATATTTTACATCTATCTTTATCTAACAATAATTTTTTTAAATTAGGAGCGGCATAATTTTTATCAATGAAATTTATCAGATAAGCATCACCGTTGCCGTTGCTTAGCTGTAATAGGCATAATTTATCCCGATGGAGATTTAAGCCCATTGTTTCGGTATCAATTGCTAAATCCCCTTCAAGGTTAAAATCATCCGGAAGGTCGTGTTGATAAATCGTAATAGCCATAGTTATATTACCTTTATTGATGTTATATTTAAGAAATAATGCCTGAATATGTTATTTCCTATAGTACTTTATGTCATTCCCGCGAGGCATTGTTGCGTGGATCGAATTTTTGCAAAGCGTACGGTGTCATGCCGTGACTTGATCACGGCATCCAGTCTTTTTATTAAGGTTTTTTCTGGATACCGTGGTCAAGCCACGGTATGACACCAT
>CAJYCQ010000126.1:0-47913 GCA_913698015.1 Oxypoda opaca
CTATAAAACAGATAACAGCTAAATGGAACATGCCAGTATCAAATTGGGCACTGACAATTTCCCAGCTAGATATTTACTTTCCCAATAGGCTAAATTTTGGAAGAGCTTTCTAGTTTGACACAGTTCTATGAACGTTCTCGTTTTTTCTGGATTCCTGCTTTCGCAGGAATGACATATAGCACTTTTCTCGATCCATGTAACAAGGCCCATATCCTTAAATCAATCCCTCTTCTTTCTCAAAAAAGCAGGTATATCATGGATATCCGATTCTGCTTTAGTGTCTTGGTCAGTTGAGGTAACTACAATATTCTTAGAGCGTTCCTGTGTTTGAGAATTTGGCGTTTTTAAAGAGTTCCACATTCTGCCGAATAGCGAAGGTTTTGGACTGTCTTCTACCGGTTTACTTGCCGTATTTACCGGCAAGGTTTGGGTGCTTTCACTTAAATCTTGATTTAAAGAATCGATTATTTCTGCTTCTTCAGTATTATACCGGTTAAAATCGGGAATTTCTTCTATCTCTATCGATTGTGATATATTTTCGGTATTTTTACCTTCTCGAGATGTTAAAGCAGCTTCATCAGCTAAAGTTTTATGAGCTATTATTTTATCGGCATCAATGCCGGTTGCCACAACCGATACTCTGACGAGACCGTTTAATTCAGGGTTAAAGGTTGAGCCGAAAATAATATTTGCTTCTAAATTATCAACCTCTTCTCTAATTCTATTAGCGGCGTTATCAACTTCAAATAAAGTCATATCGGAGCCGCTAATGTTAATTAATACCGCTTTAGCACCTCGCATTGAACTGTGGTCAAGTAAAGGGTTAGAGATCGCCGCTTCTGCCGCCTTAATAGCTCTATCCTCACCGTTTGCTTCGCCTGTACCCATCATTGCTTTACCCATTTCGCTCATTATGGCTCTAATGTCGGCAAAATCAAGGTTAATAATTCCGGGCATAATCATTAAATCCGTTATACCTCTGACGCCTGCATGAAGTACGTCATCTGCCATTTTGAAGGCGTCGGAAAATGTCGTTTGCTCATTTGCTATGCGAAATAAATTTTGATTCGGTATAACAATTAAAGTATCGACGAATTGCTGTAATTCTATCAGCCCTTTATCAGCTGTTTTCATACGATGACCGCCTTCAAAATGAAAAGGTTTAGTCACCACACCGACGGTAAGAATACCTAATTCCTTAGCAATTTGTGCAATAATGGGTGAAGCACCCGTACCTGTACCGCCACCCATACCGGCGGTGATAAATACCATGTTGCTACCTTCTAGATAGCTACGGATTTCATCTCTCGATTCTTGTGCGGCAAGTGCCCCGACTTCCGGCGATGCTCCTGCTCCAAGACCTCTAGTAGTTGTGACTCCTAGCTGGATTTTATTATTACATAAAGAATGCTCAAGCGATTGAGCATCGGTATTAGCTACCACAAAGTTAGCACCTTGTAGTTTATCGTTGATCATATTATTTACTGCATTGCTGCCGGCACCGCCGACGCCGAAAACCGTGATAACCGGTTTAAGTACTATATTTTCCGGTGCTTTAATGCTTAGAGCCATGATAATTTTTACCTAAATAAAGTATTTTTGCTTAAGTATAATAAAAATTAAGCGATATTGCCATAGTCTTTTGTAAAAAATGTGGATTATTATTCTTTTAATAAAGGTATACCGTTATTATGACATGCTTTGATTAATGCTTTATCGTTAGTAGCTATAGGAAGTCCTTCATGCATGGCAGTTAGCAAATAAGTTGCATCATATGCAGTAAGATTATTGCTTCTTGCCCCTTGGATAATTTCATGTATGGAAAAATTAAAATTTGATATGTTAAGAGGTAGAGAATTATATAAATCTATAAATTTAACGGTATCGGCTATATATAATCTATTACGTTTTTCTGATACTAATAGTGTATTAGTTATTTCAAGTTTCCAAAGAGAAGGTACTGTAGCTCCGTGCTTCATACAATAATTTAACACGAATTTTGAATAGTCATTATTTTCATCTTCAAAACACCATGTTATAGCTACAGAACAATCTAATATAAAAGAAGGATTATTCATCTTCTACCTTCATCTCTAAGCTCTTTAATAGTATAAGGTGCTAATGTCTTGCCTTTACTAAATTCAGCAAATTTTTCCACAATATTCTCTATTTTAGGTCTTTCTGTTATAGGTATCAGCTTTGCAACCGGCGTATTATGTTTACAGATGGTAATTTGTTCGCCGTCTTGTACACGTTGTATAAGATTTGAGAAATGAGTTTTTGCTTCAAATAAATTAATTTGATTAGGTAGATGTTGTTTCATATAGATAATATAATAAATTAAACTAGTCTTATGCTAGTCTATCTTTATTTCTTAATATTGTCAACCATATTTTCGGCTACTACTATTTTATCAAATTCCTCTGCCGATAATAGATTTAATTGCAGTGCTGCCTGTTTTAATGTGATTCCTTGTCTATAAGCTTCTTTAGCAATTTTTGCGGCATTATCATAACCGATATGAGGATTAAGAGCGGTCACCAGCATAAGGGATTGTTCACGTAAATTATTAATCCGTTCTATGTTAGGCTCAAGTCCTTTTATACAATGTGAGACAAAGCTGTTAACGCTATCCGAGAGTAACCCGATAGATTGGAGAATATTATAGATTATAACCGGTTTGAAAACATTAAGTTCAAGATGACCGTTTGAGCCGGCAATCGTCACGGTTACGTGATTACCCATTACTTGCGTACAGACCATTGTTAAAGCTTCGACTTGCGTTGGGTTAACTTTGCCGGGCATGATAGAGGAACCCGGTTCATTTTCCGGTAGATGTAGCTCACCGAAGCCACATCTTGGACCGGAGCCGAGCAGTCTTATATCATTGGCTATTTTCATTAAGCTTACTGCAATAGTATTAAGCGTGCCGGAAAATTCCACTAATGCATCATGAGAGGCTAGTGCTTCAAATTTGTTAGGAGCGGTTTTAAAAGGATATTTAGTATGCTGTGCTACTTTCTCGGCAAATTTTATGTCAAATCCTGCAGGTGAATTTATACCGGTGCCGACAGCCGTCCCCCCTTGTGCAAGCAGATAAACTTTTTTAAGTGCGTCTTCTATTCGCTCTAATGCATAAGCAATTTGAGTAATATAGCCGGAAAATTCTTGTTTTAAGGTTATAGGAGTAGCATCTTGTAGGTGAGTACGTCCTATTTTAATTATATGTTGCCAATTTTGTGATTTATCTTGCAAGCTAGTTAATAAATTTGTAAGTGCCGGTATTAGCTGCTCTTTCGTTGCAAGTACGGTTGCTATATGCATAGCGGTTGGGAAAGAGTCATTTGACGATTGCCCTTTATTGACGTGGTCGTTAGGATGTACAGGGGATTTACCGCCTTTCTTGCCGGTTAATTCTTCGTTAGCAATAGAGGCTATTACCTCATTCATATTCATATTAGTTTGCGTACCCGATCCCGTTTGCCATACTACTAGCGGAAAATTGTCGCTAAATTCGCCGTTTAATATCCTATCGGCAGCTCTATCTATTGCACCTGCTATTTTAGGTTCAAGGCTACCTAATTCTTGATTGACTATTGCAGCACATTTTTTTAAAATCGCTAAAGAGTGAATTAAAATTAAGGGCATTTTCTGCCCGCCTATCTTAAAATTTTCTAAAGATCTTTGAGTTTGTGCCCCCCAATAAAATTGATTGTCTATTTTAACTTCACCGAATGAATCTGTTTCCGTCCTATAATTTTTCATATGTAATGTATAATTTAATTTTCTCGTGAAAATGATCGCTTATTGCTTCTAACCCTAGTTGTTTACATAATTTTGCAAAACTATAATATAATTTATCCTTTAAGGAAGAAGTTGCTAAGTTATTAGAAATAAAAGCTAAAGTGTTATCTAGCATAATATCATGGTTAAAATTATAAAATTTCTGCCATTGGTGTATGTCTCGGTCGGTAGATAAATCATTGCTCGGATAGGCTATATTTTCAATTATTGCCTTACCTCGATATATATCAAACGTTATTTCGTTAATTAAATTTTTGTTTTTTAAATTATTAATTACATCATCAAGAAATTTACCAAGTATTTCTTTAGTAATTTCTTTTTCTTTTAACTCTTTTATAAACTTATCTAACTGCTTCTCAAAATTTTCAATAATTTTTTTATTTCGTTCTACGTTTTTCGGCATGACGCACTCTTATTTAGTTTATTATAAAAAGTTATGAGTTTGTATAAAGCTGTATTTTGCACTCAATTATAATATGATACTTAAATAAGCTATTTAAGTATCATATTATAGTAGACTACTCTTTCCCTGCTAAGTAAACAAAAAATGAACAAAACATAATATTTTATTTACTTAGGATGTTTTGTATATAACAAATGAAAAATTATAGAAGCGGCATTTGATACGTTCAGGCTTTCTACCTTATTGGCAATAGGTATTTTTACTAAATAGTCGCATGTTTCTCTAACTAGCCTTCTCATTCCTTTATCTTCTGAGCCGAGTACGACGACGATTTTATCCGAAAATAAATTATCGTTAAAAGAATTAGTTCCTCCCGAGTCAAGCCCGATAATCCAAAAGCCTTGTTTTTTAAGATATTCCATAGCTGTGCGTAAATTAGTAACTTTTATAACTTGTACTAGCTCCAAAGTACCTGAAGCCGCTTTAGCAATCATTGCGTTTTCATCCGGAGCATTATCTGCCGGTAATATTACGGTATTAATTCCAAAGGCGGCGGCACTACGAATAATTGCACCGATATTTTGAGGGTCGGTTACTTGGTCAAGAATTGCAATTCTACAATTCGGATTATTGACGTCGATATCTTCGATATTATTAGAAAAAATAGTCTTAACTTTAGCTGCTATTCCTTGATGAATATGGCTTGGTTCTAAAAGTTTAGATAAAAAATCGTTAGTAATAATTTTATAAGGGTAAGGGCTTATTAATTCCTTGTTAGCATTAAAAATATCAGAGGTACAAAAGACGCTTTCAATTTGACGTTTTGGATTTCTAAGAGCTGAATATACAGGGTGTTTGCCGTAAAGATAATAAAAATTTTTAGAGTTAGGCTCTTTATTTCTCATGTTATTAAAAACCTAGAGTAATTTGTTCTTGACACAAACTACTATTTATTATAGAAACTTACAACTAAATAAACGTGCTAGCTGCTGTTTGTTTATTTGATGATTCGGCAAAAGATTTTATTAAATCCTATACTAATTTCTATTGTACTTTACAGTGAATTAGTCTATTTAATACAGTAATCTTTGTAGGAGGGGTGGCCGAGTGGTCAATGGCAGCAGACTGTAAATCTGCCCGCGTAAGCGTACGAAGGTTCAAATCCTTCTCCCTCCACCACACTAAATGGTTCGGAGAAGCGTGCGGGTGTAGTTCAATGGTAGAACTCCAGCCTTCCAAGCTGGTTGCGTGGGTTCGATTCCCATCACCCGCTCCAGATATTTAGTAATAAAGTTTGTGAAGATTTAGCAAGATAAATGAATATGCACTTTAAAAATCAGTTTGTATTAAACCTAAAAAATTGTAGAGAGTAAATAATATGGCAAAAGCAAAGTTTGAAAGAAACAAACCACATGTTAATATAGGTACTATCGGTCACGTAGATCACGGTAAAACTTCTTTAACGGCGGCAATAACAATAGTGCTTTCCAAAGAAGGCGGAGCAAAGGCGACAGCTTATGATCAAATCGATGCGGCTCCTGAAGAAAAGGAGAGGGGTATAACAATCTCTACTGCGCATGTGGAATATGAAACTAAAGCTAGGCATTATGCTCACGTAGATTGCCCAGGACATGCCGACTATGTAAAAAATATGATAACGGGTGCCGCTCAAATGGATGGAGCGATACTTGTTGTTTCTGCTGCTGACGGTCCAATGCCTCAAACCAGAGAACATATATTGTTAGCTAAGCAAGTAGGCGTTCCGGCTATGGTCGTCTTTTTAAATAAAGTGGATATGGTCGATGATCCTGAATTACTAGAATTAGTTGAAATGGAAGTAAGAGAGTTATTATCAAAATACGGTTTTCCCGGAGATGATATACCTTTTATTAAAGGTTCTGCACTTCAAGCGTTAGAAGGTAAGCCTGAAGGGGAAAAAGCTATTCATGAATTAATGGATGCCGTAGATAGCTATATTCCTCAGCCGAAAAGAGAAACTGAAAAGCCGTTCTTAATGCCGATAGAAGATGTATTTTCTATCTCCGGAAGAGGTACTGTTGTAACTGGTAGGATTGAAGCCGGTATAGTAAAAGTCGGTGATTCTATAGAAATAGTTGGCATAAACGATACTCAAGCTAGTACTTGTACAGGCGTTGAAATGTTTAGAAAGCTTCTTGATAGCGGAGAAGCAGGGGATAATGTCGGTATATTACTACGTGGTACAAAAAGAGAGGAAGTTCAAAGAGGGCAAGTACTGGCGAAGCCCGGTAGTATAACCCCGCATGATGAATTTGAAGCCGAAGTATATGTGCTTACCAAAGATGAAGGTGGGCGTCATACTCCATTTACTAATAATTATCGTCCACAATTCTATTTTAGAACAACGGATGTTACCGGTACAATAGAATTGCCGGCTGATAAACAGATGGTTATGCCTGGAGATAATGCTAATTTTAAAGTTAAGCTAATTTCTCCAATTGCTATGCAGGAAGGGCTGAAATTCTCTATTCGCGAAGGCGGCAAGACGGTCGGAGCAGGCGTTGTATCAAAAATTATAAAATAAGTTGTTTCATAAATGCTCATTACCTTGTATAATGGGCATTTATTATTTTGAGATATATTTAAGGATACTGCTCGTATCTTGAGAATTAGATTTTACAAACAATTCTTGAAAGATGAGCAATATATTTTTAATAATCTTGCTGTTTGTAAATAAGGTTTACTAAATGAAAAATAGTCAAAAAATCAAAATTCGTTTAAAGTCATTTGATCATCGTATTCTTGATCAAGCTACGAAAGAAATAGTCGGTGCTGTTAAAAGAACCGGTGCTGATGTTAGCGGACCTATTCCTCTACCTAGAATGATTGAAAGATTTACCGTAAATAGATCTCCTCACGTACATATAAAGTCAAGAGAACAATTCGAGATTAGAACCCAAAAAAGATTGCTTATTATAAGCTATCCAACGCCGCAAACCGTTGATGCTTTAAAGAAAGTTGATTTGCCTGCCGGTATTGACGTTGAGATCAAATTAGAGAGTGGGGAGTAATGAGAACTGGTATAATCGCCCAAAAAATCGGTATGACTTCAGTATTTAATGAAAAGGGAGAGAGGGTTACTCTTACCTTAGTAAAGGTTGATAACTGTCAAGTTGTTGGGCATAAAACTGAAGAAAAACATGGCTATAATGCTATAGTTATCGGCGTAAAAGATAAAAAAATATCGAGAGTAACTAAGCCGCTAAAGCAAATATTTGCGAATGCTAAAGTACCGCCTAAAGTTAAATTAAAAGAATTTAGAGTTTCTAAAGACAATTTTATTGATATAGCTGCTAATTTAGAAGTGGATCATTTTACCGCCGGTCAATTTATTGACGTGTCTGGAACTACTATAGGTAAAGGATTTGCCGGTAGTATGAAAAGACATAATTTTAGAGGGCTTGAGGCTTCTCACGGTGTGTCGATATCTCATCGTTCTCATGGTTCTACCGGTGGAAGACAAGACCCGGGTAAAGTTTTTAAGGGTAAGAAAATGGCCGGACATATGGGATGTCAAAAAATTACTATTCAGAATCTAAAAATATTCGGAGTTGATAAAGAACGTGGGGTTATTATGATTAGCGGCAGTATTCCTGGTTCTAAAGGTTCTTATCTTTGCATTAAAGATGCAATAAAAAAGGCATCAATAACGATATAAATTTAAGAGAATAGTTAAAACTACTGTGTAATTGGTAAGCACAGTGAAGTAATTTGAACGTCGTTCAGTAAGGCGTATGGCGTTGTTATGTGGCTCGAAAAATGGTTTCAATGTCATACCGTGGCTTGATCCTGTGTTGTACGAACGTTAAAGAAAAGGCTGTGTCATGCCGTGACTTGATCACGGCATCCAGAAAAATAAAGCCATATTAGGCTTATTTTAGAGTCTTTTTATGACATTATAAACTGGATTCCGTGGTCGAAGCCGTCGTTTGCATAGCTCGAATTTTTGATGTCATTCTAGCTAAAGGCGGGGATCCAGAAAAAACACTTAAAATAAGCAAAATATATATAAAAATTTACTATATAATTCGCTTAAATATTTTCTGGATTCCCGCCTACGCGGGAATGACATACGGCACTTTTTTAGAGCCATACAACAGCCATTATTTACTCGTAATTACGGTTAGAAGATATATAGGTTAAACAAATATGAAGACTAAAATATTAAATCTTGCAAACGAAGAAGTAGGCGAGATTAATTTAGATAAAGATATATTTGCTTTGGAATTCATCAGAGAAGATATTATAAAGCTTGTTGTTGATTGGCAACGTGTTAAGGCGATGTCCGGCACTCACCAAACTAAAACGGTATCAGGGGTATCCGGTACTACAAAAAAACCGTTTAAGCAAAAAGGTACTGGTAACGCGAGACAAGGCTCACTCAGGTCTGCTCAAATGCGTGGCGGTGGCGTAGCTCACGGTCCGGTATCAAGAAGCCATGCAACAAAATTGCCTAAAAAAGTTAGAAAACTTGGGTTGATGCATGCTTTATCAGGGAAATTGGCTGAAGGAAAATTATTAGTAATAAATTCTTTAAAGCTAGATGAGCCGAAAACTTCTATCCTTGCAAATATATTAAGTAAATTTCAAGGAAAAAGCTTTTTTGTAATTGACGGAAATGAGGTTGACGTTAATTTTTCCTTAGCGGCAAAAAATATTCATAATACAATAGTGGTTCCGCAAATAGGCACAAATGTTTACGATATAATACGTCATGAATATGTGTTGATATCACAAGAGGCGGTTGATGTTTTAGAAAAGAGGTTAAAATGAATTCTTATAAACATTACGATTTAATTAGAAGACCGGTGATAACAGAAAAAACTACCGCTCTTTCTGAACAAAATAAATTTACTTTTTATGTAGATCAAATCGCTAAAAAAGCCTCTGTTAAAAAAGCTATTGAAGAAATATTTAAAGTGAAAGTTAAAAAAGTCAATATTTTAAACGTGAAGGGTAAAAAGAAAAGATTTAAAGGGTTTAACGGATGTCAATCTGATAGGAAGAAAGCTATTGTGACATTAGAAAAAGATCATACTATTGATTTTACTGGAGGAATTAAATAAAATGGCTTTAAAGAAATTTAACCCGGTCACTCCTTCGCTTAGAGAGTTAATACAAGTTGATAAAGCTAGCCTTTGGAAAGGTGATCCTTTTAAGCCTTTAACTAAGGGAATAACTAAGACGGGCGGAAGAAATAATCAAGGTAGAATTACCTCGTGGCACAGGGGTGGCGGGCATAAAAGACTATATCGTCTTATTGATTTTAAAAGAAATAAATTAGATGTGTTTGCTACTGTTGAAAGAATAGAGTATGATCCGAACCGCACCGCTTTTATTGCGTTAATTAAATTTGAGGACGGTGAATATTCTTATATTCTAGCTCCGCAAAAATTATCTATAGGCGAAAAAATAATATCTAGCAAAGATGCCGATATTAAAATCGGCAATTGTATGCCGTTAAGGTTTATTCCGGTTGGAACTACTTTACATAATGTTGAAATGAAAGTAGGTAAGGGCGGTCAGATTGCAAGATCAGCCGGCACTTCAGTAGATTTGGTAGGTAAGGATTCGGGATATGCACAAATTAAGCTTAGATCAGGTGAATTTAGGTTAATACCTTTAGATTGTAAAGCTACTATAGGTGTTGTTTCTAACTCTGATCAAAAAAATATTAATTTAGGAAAAGCCGGTAGAAATAGGTGGTTAGGACGCAGACCTCATGTTAGAGGGGTAGCTATGAATCCGGTCGATCATCCACATGGCGGCGGTGAAGGTAAAACTTCCGGCGGGCGTCATCCCGTTACTCCTTGGGGATTCCCGACTAAAGGTAAAAAGACTCGTAAAAATAAATCTACTTCAAAGTTTATTATCAAAAAAAGAAAGTAATTAAAATTAGGTATTAGTTATGGCACGTTCAGTTTGGAAAGGGCCTTTTGTCGACGGTTATTTGATAAAAAAAGTACATAAGTTAATGGAATCCGGTAAGTCAGAAATGATTAAAACTTGGTCCAGAAGGTCAACTATTTTACCTTTTTTTGTCGGTTTTACATTTTCGGTTCATAACGGAAATAAGTTTATACCAGTTTCCGTAAGTGAAGAAATGGTTGGCAGAAAATTAGGAGAATTTGCACCGACTCGAACATTCTATGGTCATGGAGCAGATAAAAAAGTTAAAAGAAAATAAATTATATGGCACAAGTAAGTAAAAATTTTGCTACGGCAAAAGCTAAATCTATTAGGGTTAGTCCAAGAAAGTTAAATTTAGTTGCAGCTTCTATTAGAAATATGAAAGTTGCACAAGCGTTAGTGCAGTTAACTTTTTCACCAAAACGCATTGCACATGATGTAAAGAATTGTTTACATTCGGCAATTGCTAACGCTGAAAATAATTTAGGTTTAGATATAGATAGGTTAGTTATTACAAACGCCACGGTCGGTAAAGCTTTAGTGATGAAAAGAGTCATGCCGAGAGCTAAAGGGAGAGCAGCTCGAATTAATAAGTTTTTAAGTAATCTCTATATTACTGTTACAGAAAAAGAGGAGAATTAAAATGGGACAAAAAATTTGCCCACATGGTTTTAGAGTTGGACCAACATTAATTAAAGGATGGGATTCAGTATTATATGCTGAAAAACATTATAAAACTCTTTTTATACAAGATATAAGGATTCGGGAATTAATAAATAAAAATTGTAATCAAGCTCAAATTAGTAGGATACTTATCGAAAGGCCTTCTAATAAAAGTATTATAATTAATATCTATGCAAAAAAACCAAATATTATTATCGGTAAAAGCGGTAGTGATATTGATAAATTAAAAAAGACTGTAGAAAAAATGGCTTCTTTGAAAGAAGTTTATATTAATATTCATGAGGTAAGGAAATCTAATATCGATGCTCCTATAGTAGCACAAAATATTGCTTCGCAACTTGAAAAAAGAGTTTCTTTTAGGAAAGCAATGAAAACCGCTATTCAAGCTTCTTTTAAACAAGGCGGTCTTGGTATAAGGGTTAGTTGTTCGGGACGTCTTGGCGGAGCTGAAATTGCTAGAACGGAATGGTATAGAGAAGGGAGAGTCCCTTTGCATACCTTAAGAGCCGATATTGATTATTCAACGGCTGAAGCTATAACTACTTACGGAGTTATAGGCGTAAAGGTTTGGATTTATAAAGGTGAGTACACCGAAAATAAAAAATATAACTAATTTTAAAGTACAAAAATGTTAGCTCCGAAAAAACAAAAATTTAGAAAAGCTCATAAAGGACGAGTCACTTCAAAAGCAAAATCAGGTACTATGCTTGCTTTTGGTTCTTTTGGGTTAAAATCTATAGACGGTTGGCGAGTGACTGCGAGGCAAATAGAGGCAGCAAGGAAAGCCGCAACCAGATGTATGAAAAGACAAGGTAGATTATGGATAAAAATCTTTCCTGATTTACCTGTTTCTAAGAAACCTGCAGAGGTAAGAATGGGTAAAGGTAAAGGAACGCCGGAATTCTTTGCGGTAAGAGTCTCGCCCGGAAGAATTATGTTTGAAATTGAAGGAGTGGAAGAAAATATAGCCCTTAGAGCTTTAGAGCTTGCTAGTGCTAAACTACCGGTAAGAACAAAGATAGTGAGACGTTATGACTGATTTAAAATCCTTAAAAAAAGAGCTGGCTCCTAAAACTATGGAAGAGCTTAATAAAAATCTTATTGCTTTAAAAAAAGAATTGTTTAATTTGAGATTTCAGCAGACTTTAGGAGAATTAAAAAATACAAGTAGATTTTCTTTTGTTAAAAAGTCAATTGCACGTATTAAGACTGAATTAACCAAAAGATCTGAGAGCGAGGAATATTAAAATGCCAAAAAGAGTCTTACAAGGTGTTGTAGTAAGTGCAAAGGCGGATAAAACTGTTACCGTAAAAGTAGAACGTAAATTTAAACACCCTATTTATAAGAAATTCGTAAAAGTATCTAAAAAATATGCTGCTCACGATCCTGAAAATAAGTTTCAAGACGGAGATAAAGTTAATATAATAGAAAGTCGCCCTATCTCAAAAACAAAAACATGGATAGTATTGAATGATGAAGCATAGTAAAAGCGGTTGAGTTTGCGTATAAGACGCTTGTAGTAGCCTAAAGTAATTAGGTAAACGATGAGTAATAAGGTAGGTAAGTTAAAATCATTTTACTATAAAGGCTTTTAGGGCATTGCAAAATAAAGATAGATACCTTGGAAAATCTACGTCATTGCGAGGAAATTACGAAGTGATTGACGAAGCAATCTAGCTAAAAATTAGCAATTTTTTGTTATTTTTTATGGATTGCCACGCTCCTTACAGTCGCTCGCAATGACGATATCTATCTTTATTTTGCAATGCCGCTTTTAGTCTTTGACTTTATCGGATAGATTGTTTATTTTGTGTTTTGTAAAAAGTATTTAAGTGGAAGTAATTTATGATTCAGATGCAAAGCATCTTAGATGTTGCGGATAATTCCGGTGCTAAGAAAGTTATGTGTATTAAAGTTCTAGGAGGTTCGCATCATATGATAGCTAAGCTCGGTGATGTTATTGTAGTTTCAATTAAGGAAGCTATGCCCGGCGGTAAAGTTAAAAAAGGTGATGTATATAAAGGATTAATAGTTAGAACAAGAACAGGTGTTAGAAGGATCGACGGCAATACAATAAAATTTGATAAAAATGCAATAGTACTTCTAAATAAGCAGGGTGAACCTATAGGTACTAGAGTTTTTGGACCGGTAACTAGAGAGCTTAGAGCTAAAAAATTTGTTAGGATAATGTCACTTGCAGAGGAAGTATTATAAATGATTAAGTTGAAAGTTAAAAAAGGTGATGAAGTTGTTGTTATCACCGGCAAATACAAAGGGAAAAAGGGGAAGATATTAAAAGTTTTTCCTGAAGATAATAAAATTATTGTTTCCGGGGTAAATTTGGTGAAAAAACATACCAAACCAAGCCAAGTAAGTGAAGGAGGAATAATAACTAAAGAATTGCCTATACACATCTCAAATGTTGCTCATATCGATCCTAAAACCGGTGAATCTACAAAAGTAGGTTTTAAAATTTTAGAGGACGGTTCTAAAGTTAGAGTAGCAAAAAAATCAGGTGAGATTATCGGCAAGGAAGGTAAATAATGTTATTAAGATTTAAAGAGTTATATACTCAAGAAATTATAAAAAATTTGCAAAAAGAATTTTCTTATAAAAATAAACACGAAATACCGGAAATTAAAAAAATCGTTATAAATATGGGAGTAGGTGCCGCAGTAGCCGACTCTAAAGTAATGAATAACGTTGTTAATGACTTAACTTTAATTTCCGGACAGAAGCCTGTTGTAACTTTAGCCAGAAAATCTATAGCAACCTTTAAGCTTCGTGAAGGAATGAAGATAGGTTGTAAAGTAACTTTACGCAAAGACAGAATGTATGATTTTCTTGAAAGGTTGGTAATTGTAGCACTGCCGCGTGTTAAAGAGTTTCGAGGTTTTTCTTATAAAAGTTTTGACGGTAAAGGAAATTTTACTTTTGGGTTAAAAGAACAAATAGTCTTTCCCGAAATTAATTACGATAAAATTGATGTAATAAGGGGTATGGATATTACAATTGTTACTACGGCTAAAAACGATAAAGAAGGTAAATTGTTACTTTCGGGCTTTAATTTACCTTTTTATAATTAATTTTTAGGATATGTAGATGGCAAAATTAAGTTCTATAAAAAAAAATGAAAGAAGAAAAAAATTCTCACAAAGCTTATATAGTAAGCGTACTAAATTAAAAAATAAGATTTACGATAAAAATATTTCGTTAGAAGAACGTTTTTCATTAGTGATGACTCTTGCTCAATTACCAAGAAATTCAGCTGCTATTAGAGTAAGGAATAGATGCGAATTAACGGGAAGACCAAGAGGTGTGAGCAAAAAATTCGGTATTTCAAGAAATATGTTAAGAGTTTTAGCGGGCAAGGGTTTAGTACCCGGAGTAATTAAGGCAAGTTGGTAAGAATTAAGGGATATATATATGTCAATGACAGATAACGTAGCGGATATGCTAACTAGAATTAGGAATGCTTATAAAAGTAAATTAATGAGCGTTGCTTTTCCTGGTTCTAAAATGAAATGTGCAATTTTAGATGTATTGCAAAAAGAAGGTTATATAAAAGAATATAAGGTTACCCAAGAAAATAATATTAGCCATGTTGAAGTAGATTTGAAATATTCTAGTAAAGGTGAAGCCTCTATACGTGAAGTTCATAAGGTTTCAACGCCAGGAAGAAGAGTATATTCAGCCATCAAAGATTTGAAAGGATATTATAATAATATGGGAATTTATATTCTTTCTACTTCTCATGGAGTAATGTCGGATAGAGAAGCTCATATTCAAAATGTTGGCGGTGAAGTAATTTGTAAAGTGTTTTAAGGTAAAAAAATGTCACGTGTCGGAAAGTTACCAATTATTATACCGGAAGGGGTGAAAATTGGCTTAAACGGTTTAGAAGTAAATATATCCGGACCTAAAGGTAAATTATCAAAAGCTTTTAAAGGCAGTATAGAAATTTTGTTAGAAGATAATAAAATTTTAGTAAAACCGTTAGCTCAAAATAAAAATGCTCGCTCTATGTGGGGTACCGCAAGAAGTATAATATCTAGCATGGTTAAAGGGGTAAAGGAAGGCTTTAAATTAGAGCTGGAAATTAACGGCGTCGGTTATAGAGCTATGGTAAAAGGAGAATATTTAAATTTAATGCTTGCCAAAAGCCATAACACAAAAATTGAAATACCTAAAGATATTAAAGTTGATGTTCCTAAGCAAAATGTGATTATTTTGGAAGGGACGGATAAAGAAAAATTAGGTCAGTTTGCATCAATTATTATAAAACAAAGACCGCCTGAACCTTATAAAGGTAAAGGAATTAAATTTAAAGGTCAGTATATACCACGGAAAGAAGGCAAGAAAAATTAAAATTTAAGAGTTAAATATGCATAGTGCGAAACTTAAGTTTGAAAGAAGACAAAGTAGAGTAAGATATAAGATAGCCAAACTGTCTAATAGACATAGATTATCTATTTTTAAATCCGGAAGACATATATATGCTCAGTTAATTGATGATTCAAAATCAATAACGGTTGCTTCGGCTTCAACTTTAGACGAAAAAATTAAAAAATTAAAAAAGTCTAATTGTAATGTAGACAATGCTACTAAAATTGGTGAATTAATAGCTGAAAAAGCTATTTTGAAAGGAATAGAGGAAGTCGTATTTGATAGAGGGGGGTATAAATACCACGGTGTTATCAAAGCTCTCGCTGATGCGGCACGGAAAAAATTAAGATTTTAGGTTAAGGTTATTATAAATGTCTAAAGTTAAAAAAAATGAAGAAGCTTTAAGCGAAACTGTAGTTGATATAAATAGAGTTACTAAAGTAGTTAAAGGCGGACGAAGATTTTCTTTTGCTGCATGCGTAGTTGCAGGAGATCGAGCAGGTAAAGTAGGTTATGGTCACGGTAAAGCAAAAGAAGTGACTGAAGCCAGAGGAAAAGCAACTCAAGAAGCTAGGAAAAATTTGACTAAGATTCCTCTTTATCAAAATAGAACAATTCACCATGATGTTGTTGGGAAAAGTGGTGCCGCTAAAGTAATTTTAAGAAGAGCTAAAGCAGGTACCGGAGTTATTGCCGGCGGTGCTATGAGAGCAATTTTTGATTCTTTGGGAATTCATGATATTGTTGCTAAGTCGTTAGGTTCTAGTAATGTATACGCAATGATTGCAGCAACATTTGATGCATTAAGTAAACTTTCTTCGCCAAAAACTATCGGATTACGAAGAGACAAAAAAATAAATGAAGTATCGGTAAAAGCTACTGATCTTCAAGTTAGTGAATAATATCGTATTATAAATAACAATATTAAATAATATTTTAGGTTTTTTAAAAGCTTGAGGTGTATTAAGGAATTATGAGTAATAAAAAAGAAGAAAAATTAGCTGATATACAATTAAAAGTTACTCAAGTTAAAAGTAGCATAGGTCGTAAATATGATCAGAAACAAACGTTAATCGGACTCGGTCTAAATAAAATCGGTAGAGTTGTTATTCTTGATGCTACTAATTCAATTAAAGGTATGCTTAAAAAAGTTGAGCATTTATTAAAAATAGAAAATATCAATTAGAGTTTCAAAATGAAATTAAACGAATTATATAATAATTTTGGTTCTAAAAAAAATAGAAAAAGAGTCGGACGAGGCATCGGCAGCGGAAAAGGTAAAACTTGCGGCAGAGGTGTGAAAGGACAAAAATCTAGGTCAGGTGTGGCAATAAAAGGTTTTGAAGGCGGTCAGATGCCTATAATAAAAAGATTGCCGAAAAGAGGATTTAACTCTTTGTCTCCTAAAAAGTATAATATTGTAAATATTTATGATATCGAAGCTTTATTATTGGCCGGGCGTTTAAATGAAGCTGAAATAATTACTAAAGAAAAATTGGTAGAGGTCGGGTTAATTAAAAATAGTAATTTATTAGTTAAATTATTATCAGTTAGCACTGAAGGCTTCGCTGCCCCTTTATCATTTAAGTTAGATGCTTATTCTTCTAAAACCAAAGAATTGATTGAAAAAGCCGGCGGGCAAATATTATAACTTATGAATGCACATTCTTCAAAAAAGACCGGCAATGATCTTACTAATCGCATTATTTTTACTGTTTTAGTTCTTATAATATGTCGGTTTGGATCATTTATACCTATAGCGGGTATTGATTCGGTTGCTTTAAATAGTGTTGCTGAGCAGAATCAATCCGGTATACTTGGCATGTTTAATATGTTGTCAGGCGGTTCTTTAGGCAGGATGTCTATTTTCGCTTTAGCGGTTATGCCTTATATAACTGCGTCAATTATTATCCAATTGATGTCGGTAGCTTATAAACCTTTGGAAAATTTAAAAAAAGAAGGTGAAGCCGGAAAAAGAAAAGTTAATCAGTTATCAAGATATTTAACAGTTTTGCTAGCTTCTTTTCAAGCTTACGGAGTGGCCGTAAGTTTGGAATCTATAGTAACAAATACCGGACCGGTAGTGATTATACCGGGTCTTTTCTTCAAGGTTACCACAGTAATTACCTTAGCTGTCGGGACAATGTTTTTAATGTGGCTGGGTGAACAAATTACGCTTCGTGGGATAGGAAACGGCACTTCTTTAATTATATTTATAGGTATAATTTCAGGCGTGCCTAGTGCTATTATTAGTATGTTTGAATTATCTCGTAAAGGGGCTTTATCTCCATTAGTGGGGATAACTGTCTGTATAGGAGTAGTCATTTTAATAGCTATAATAATTTTTTTCGAGAAGGCTCAAAGAAAATTATTAGTGCAATATCCTAAACGGCAAGTAGGAAATAAGATTTATGGCGGAGAAGCAACCCATATGCCGCTTAAACTTAATACGGCAGGTGTAATCCCGCCGATATTTGCTAGTTCAATTTTATTATTTCCTGCGACACTTGCAAATTTCTCTACTAACAATTCAGAAATTATGGGGACATTGACATATTATTTGGGTCACGGAAAGCCTATTTATATTTTGTTGTATGTCGCTTTAATAATGTTTTTTAGCTTTTTTTATACGGCAATAGTATTTAACTCTGAAGAAACAGCCAATAATTTAAGAAAATACGGTGCTTATCTTCCTGGTAAAAGACCCGGAAAAAACACGGCAGAATATTTTGATTATATACTTACTAGGCTTACGGTTATAGGGGGGATATATTTAAGTTTAATATGTGTGATTCCTGAATTATTAATGAATAAATACGTTGTATCACTTTCTTTGGGAGGGACAAGTTTTTTAATTGTAGTTAATGTAGTACTTGATACATTCGCCCAAATTCAAACTTACTTATTTAGCAGTAGATACGAAGGACTAATGAAAAAGGTAAAATTAAAAAATTAAAAATGAGTTAGAAGTGATAATAGTTCTTATAGGTCCGCCTGGAGCCGGAAAAGGAACCCAAGGGAAAAAATTAGCCGAAAAAAGTCATTTACCTCATGTGTCTGTCGGCGATATATTTAGAACAATTATTATGTCCTCAAGTGAGGAGAGTAGGTTAATTAATAATTATATAAAGCAAGGAAAACTTATTCCTAATGAAATAGTAAATGGAATAGTTGAGAAATTTTTATCGTCGGATAAATATAAAAACGGTTATATATTAGATGGATATCCTCGCAATCTAGAACAAGCCGAATTTTTTAAAACTATTAGCAATCAAAAAATAAAAATTATTTACTTTGATATTTCTGATGAAATATTAATTAAAAGAATTTTAGGCAGATATAATTGTGCAAATTGCGGCAAGATATATAATAATTATTTTTTAAAGCCTAAGGTTGAAAATATTTGTGATGCTTGTGGCTCAAATGCGTTTGTTTGTAGGAAAGATGATAGTGAAGAAATTATAAAAAAAAGAATAGAAGAGTATAAAATTGAAACTTCTCCCTTGATAAATTATTATAAAGATAACGGTGAGTTTTATACAATAAATGCAAGTAAAAAAGAAGAAGAAATAGAAAGTGATTTATATAAAATACTAAAAATAAATTGACTTTATAAAAGTTTTTTATATTATTTTTTTAGTTGTTAGTGAAATTTTGGAGATTATTTGTGGCAAGGATTGCGAGCGTTAACATTCCCGATAATAAGCGTTTAGTAATAAGTTTAACATATATTTACGGTCTTGGAAATAGTATTGCAAAGGAAATTTGTAATAAAACAAAGATACCGGAAAGTAAAAAAGTTAAAGATCTTAATGATCAGGAACTTATTAGTTTACGTAATGTTATTGAAAAAGAATATAAAGTTGAAGGTGATTTAAGGCGAGAAGTTAACCTTAACATTAAAAAGAAAAAAGATATAAGGTGTTTTCAAGGGCTTAGGCATATACGCAAATTGCCGGTTCGGGGGCAAAATACTCATTCTAATGCTCGTACGAGAAAAGGAAAAGCCGTGGCAATTGCCGGTAAGAAAAAAGCCGTAAAATAATAGAGTAGAATATAAAGATGAGTCAAACTAAAGTTAAGAAAAAAAAGAAGACTATTACCCTTGGTGTTGTGCATATACAAGCAACATTTAATAATACTATTGTTACGTTTACTGATGTTCAAGGTAATGCAATATCTTCATCATCCGCAGGAAGAAACGGATTTAAAGGTGCTAGAAAAGCGACCCCTTACGCTGCTCAGATAACTGCAGATAAAGCTTCTGAAGAAGCAAAAGAATATGGGCTTAAAACTGTTTCTATTAGAATTCAAGGACCAGGTGCTCAACGTGAATCGGCGATGCGTGCAGTATTTGGGCAAAATTTTGTAATTACATCAATTCTAGATGTTTCAGCCATTGCACATAATGGAGTAAGGCCGCCAAAAAGAAGAAGAGTATAAGGAAGACATAGATATAGGTATAGAATGTTATCGCTAAGTAAAAATTGGAACTCTTTAATAAAGCCGCATAAGGTAGCTTATCAAAGCTCTCCTGAAACTAACAATATCGCAAAAATTATAGTCGAACCATTAGAAAGAAGCTTTGGTTTAACATTAGGTAATGCTATGAGAAGGGTTTTACTTTCTTCTCTACAAGGAGCAGCCGTAACGTCTATAAAAATCCCCGGGATAGTGCATGAATTTTCTTCTATTCCCGGGATAAAAGAAGACTTAGTTGAGATAGTTTTAAATATTAAATCTATAGCAATAAAAATGCATGTTGCAGATAAAAAAATTGTTAAGTTAAAAGCTTCAGGACCTTGTGTAGTGACTGCTGGCATGATCGAAACCGGTCATGATGTAGAGATATTAAATCCGGAACATGTAATTTGCAACTTGGCTAAAGGTAAGCAGCTCGAGATGGAGTTAACTTGTAGAATAGGAAAAGGGTATGTGCCTAACACAAGTAATAGTGAAAATAACTTACCTATCGGAGAAATTGCTATAGATGCTTTATTTAGTCCGGTAAAAAGAGTTACCTATAGAGTTGAAAATACTAGGGTTGGTCAGGTTACCGATTATGATAAATTAATTATGATGGTGGAAACTAACGGAGATATTTCTCCGGAAATGGCTATCGGTTTAGCCGCTCGTATTTTACAAGAACAATTGCAACCATTTATTTCTTTTGAAGAACAAGAGGAAGTTAAACAAGATAAAACAGAATCCTTGCCTTTCTCTCCTTATTTACTTAAAAAAGTTGACGAATTGGAGTTATCTGTTCGATCTGCGAATTGTTTAAGGAATGAAAATATAGTTTATCTTGGTGATCTTGTTAAAAAAACTGAAGCTGAAATGTTAAGAACTCCAAATTTCGGCAGAAAATCTTTAAATGAAATTAAAGAGATATTAGCAAAATTCAGTTTAAAATTCGGTATGGATTTACCTGACTGGCCACCGGAAAATATACAAGAATTATCTAAGCGTTACGAAGATTTCTATTAATTTAAGGATATATAAAAAAGATGCGGCATAAAATTAAAGGTAGAAAGCTTAATAGAACTAGTAGTCATCGGCAAGCAATGTTTGCTAATATGGCTGTAGCACTTGTTATGCATGAGCAAATACAAACGACGCTGCCAAAAGCTAAGGAATTACGACCTTATGTGGAAGCTTTAGTAACTAAAGCTAGAAATACTAATTTGGCAACCAGAAGAAGTGTATTAGCTAAGATAAAAGATAAGGTTGCGGTAGAAAAGTTAATTAACGTCTTAGGAAAAAGATACAGTAATAGACCGGGCGGCTATACTAGAATAATAAAAGCCGGTTTTCGTTACGGTGATTTAGCTCCTCTAGCGTATATTGAATTTGTTGATAGGGATGTGAATGCCAAAGGAAGCACAAATCATAATATTGATACTCAAAAAGATATTAAAAATAAGTAATAAATCTGTATAAGGGAAAATAATGGCTAATCATTCTTCAGCAAAAAAAGCTGCAAGGCAAACCATAAAGAAAACGTTGGTTAATAAAAAAAGATCAAGTGCAATAAAGACTTATATTAAAAAAGTTTTGCACGAAATTAATAATGGATCAAAAGATAATGCTAATCTTGCTTTGATTACAGCCCAATCTAAAATAATGAAAGGGGTGAAGAAAAACATTATTAAATTGAATACCGCCTCACGAAAAATTAGTCAATTATCTCAAAAAATTAAACAAATGGTTAAAGAAGAAGCATAGTTTCGGATTCGCTTTTTTTTAAGTGTTCCCAGAGCTTAATTTGTTGAAAATTTAATTCTCAAAATTTAGCTTGATTATTTTCCAAAATTAGTGCATATTTTGCTCGTAGAATGTGGGCGATTAGCTCAGTTGGTAGAGTATCTCGTTTACACCGAGAGTGTCGGCAGTTCGAGCCTGTCATCGCCCACCATTAATATAAAAAATTTTAGTGTTTAGGTTTAACTATATGAAAAGTTATTTTAAAAAAACTTTATTTGTTTTTGCGGGGCTTCTATTTATAGGCGGAGGTTTCTTTTTCGGTCAGCCGGGAAAGGTTGACGCAGCTTCTAAAGAAGAAAAGAAAAAATTTGGTAACTGGTCTTTGAATTGTAGTGTTGACGATAAGAAAAAGCAAATTTGTTTTTTATCACAGCAGATTAATAATACTATTAAAGGTAAAGAGCAAGAAGTTTTAGCTCTGTATCAAGTCGGTAATTTTGGTCAAGAAAAAGAAGTAAAAATAGTTGAAACATTACCGGCAAATATTCTAATTGCTCCCGGTACTTCAATTATTAGCGGGACACAATTAATAGCACCCGGTAAATACGTTAATTGTACCTTAGGTAATTGTCAGGCTGTGGCTTCAATTTCTCAAAGTGATTTGAAAACTATTTTGTCAAGTGATAATAACTTCGTGGGAATAATGACGGCGGAAGGTAAGCAAGTAAATTTTCCACTTTCTAAAGAGGGTTTAGAAGAAGGGTTGAAAGCTTTAAAAATAAAAATTAATTAAGTTTAGAGTTCTAAATTTAATTTTAAAATAGCAAAAATAAAAAGTGAGGAAAATTATTTTTCTCACTTTTTTTTATGAGCATCGTCAAATTAAGTGAGTATGTCATCTGCGGGTCATCCTGCGACTTGATCAGCGTTGTTGTATGGCTCTAAAAAAGTATAGTATGTCATTCTAGCTAAAGGCGGGAATCCAGAGAATATATATAGTAAATTTTTATATAATTTTGCTTATTTTAAGTGTTTTTTCTAGATTCCTGCTTTCGCAGGAATGACATATAGCACTTTTTTTGATCCATGCAACAACGCCGCAACTGAAAGGAGTGCGGCAATCTAGAAAAATAATAGTCATCCTGAATTTATTTCAGGATCTACTACAAGAGATGTGCAAAACTTGTTCAGCATGACAAAAGATTGCCGCGTCGGTGCTACGTACCTCCTCGCAATAACGAGGTAAGATCGAGCCATGCAACAACGCTGATGAATAAGAAAAAGAGAAGGTTAATGAGGGATATTATTTGTTACCAAATGAAGATACTAACTTATTAATTAATGATTCCACATTAATGGCCGGTTGAGTATATTTTATTTGATCATTGGCGGCAAGGTTTTCGTCTTCGCTACCGGGAGTGATAGAAATATATTTCCCGCCTAGTAATCCGCTAGTAACCACTGATGCTCTTGAATCTTTAGGCAATTTTACATCATCATTTATACTTAAATATACTAGGGCAAAAAAACTATTCGGGTCTAAGGTAATTGCTTTTACCACACCTATTTTTATACCGGCGACCATTACGTCGCTTCCCGTAGCTATCCCCTCGACGCTTTGAAAGCTGGCGGTTACTTGATATCCGTTAGAGTTATTTGAAGAGCTGCCGGTTTTATAGGCAAAAGTTAAAAATAATACCGCAATAATTAGTACCGTAAAACCGACTATAGTTTCTATAATATTTTGCTTCATTGTTTTAATTCGTTATTTTGTATTTAAAATATTTATTATGGCTTCCATCTATTATAGTTAGAATTTACTATTTTATCCTCGGCAGTATTAAGTAGATGATTTTTTTGCCATGGAAAGTTATTAATATGCGGCACTTCATTAATCATATGATGTAACCAAGCATGCCACATAGGAGGAATTTTTGCAGGTTCACTTTCTCCTTTATAAACGATAAATCTTTTATTACGTCCTAGATAATCAAGCTTTTTGCTTTGATAATATTTATTAAAAAGTGCATCTTCTCCAACTTTTTTATAAAAAAAAGCAATAAAAAAACTATTCATCCTTGAATTATTCATTTTGGGCATTTGAGCATCTTTATAGCTAGTTCTTTTCCTTTTACGGCTAACTTATCGGCGATAATATTACCTTGATTATCGGCATGACCTTTTACCCATTTCCAGATAATAGTATGCTTCCCGAGTTCGGCGTACAGATTTTGCCATAAATCGGCATTTTTAACTAGTTCATTGTTGTTTTTGTACCAGTTATTTTTTATCCATTTATAAATCCATTCGGTAATTCCTTGCTGGAGATATTTACTATCGGTATGGATTTCAACAAAACATGATTTTTTCAACGACTTTAATGCTTCAATTGCGGCTTTCATCTCCATACGATTATTAGTTGTATGTAACTCATAACCGGTTATTTCTTTATTAAGACCGTTAAATTGTAGTAAAGCTCCCCATCCTCCGGGTCCGGGGTTGCCTGAGCAAGCACCATCGGTGTAGATAATTACGTATGGTTTATCTTCTGTCAATATTTTAAAAGGTTTAGTTACTTTGGCTTAGAGGGTTTAGATTTTGAAGAATTTCGAAATTTATCTAAAATTATTACATTCGGTGATAAATTAGTTTCGTCCTCATCTTTATTTTTTTCTTCTAAAAGTTGTTTTTTAATTTTTAACATTTCGTTTTGAGAATTATTATATGAATTTAGCTGCTGGTTAAATGTTAAACTATAATTATTATTAGAATCAACAAAGCTAATAAGCGAATTAAACGGTATATAAATTGCCTCTTTTATCCCGTCAAAACTAACCGTTAAAGAAAATCCTTCATCTTTTACTATCAAATTTTCAAATTGATGTTGCAAAACTATCGTTATTTCTTTCGGATAGACTTCTCTTATTTTAAGCGGCAGTACTACTAACGGGTTATCGGTTCTATATGAGATATATATTAGTTGATCCCAATACAAATTTTCGCTTTGAATCCTTGTAAGAATTTTTTTTACGAATTCTAACATAGATTCATTAAGAAATTTTTGATATTGAATATTCATATTGCAAATTAAGAATTTAAATAATATACATTATTAGCAAAACCAAAAGTCGGCATTGCGAGGAAGCATTAGCGTTGTTGTTTGGCTCGAAAATTAATAAAAACCCCGTCATTGCGAGGAGGTACGTAGTACCGACGTGGCAACCTAGGAAAAAAATGACAAAAAGCACTATGAAATTTATTATTTTCTAGATTGCCACGCTCCTTTTAGTCGCTCGCAATGACGTTTGGGGTATCCATGCAACAATGCCGACTTGATCACGGCATCCAGTCTTTTTATTAAGGTTTTTTCTGGATACCGTGGTCAAGCCACGGTATGACACCATACCAGTATATGGGGCTTTTTCTGTTGCCCGGTAAAACCCCCAACCGCGCAAGTTTAAGCTACAGCTAAAGCTGGGCTACCTGCGAAACGTTTATTATCATTTGCGTTTCTTTTGTTTGATCCATAGACTAAAAGTCCGGCGGAATCATCCCGAGTAAAAGCAATTTTTTTATTAAGCACGTCGATCCTATTTCGCCCCCCTAAAATACTGCTTATCTTTTAAAAATTGCTCTTTCATTTTATCAAGGATTCGCATACTCACGTACTAAGTGTACGCTCCGTGTGCTCACCTATCAAAATAAAATTCAATTTTTAAAATACAAACAGTATTTGCATCATATGTTATCCCTGGTGGAAGCGCCGGGTACCGCCCCCGGGTCCGCAACTTCTATTCTAAACTACGTTTATTACTATAGCTATTACTAGCCTTACTATTATGCCTTAATTTAAATAAAATGTAAAGTTTACTTTTAAGAATCCTAGATTTATGTTTGAAATACTTTTATACTTAAACACGTCATTATAATTAACAATATTTTATGCTAACAAAAATCGGAATTATAGCCGGAAAAGGTGCTCTTCCCTATTTAACAGCCAATAATTATACCAAACAGGGCGGTAAATGCTATATAGCTGCTATTAAAGGTGAAGCTGATACGGATTTGATTAAAGATTTTGAATATAAGGTTTTTAAAATCGGCATGGTCGGCGAGGTTATTCACTACTTTAAAAAACATAACGTGCAAAATTTAATTTTTATTGGCGGAGTTAATAGACCGAATTTTAGTAATCTAGCTGTGGATAGAATAGGCGGCTTATTACTTTTTAGAATAATTGGACAAAAAATTTTGGGAGACGATAAAGTATTAAGAATAATCGCAAATTTTTTTGAAGGTTATGGTTTTAAGGTAATTTCAAATAATGACATATATAAAAATCAAAAGTATTATGTCTACAATACTACCAATACCCTCCCTTCTGATTCAGATGAACGAGATATTGAGCTTGGAATAAAATTATTAAACCATTTAAGCAAGCTGGATGTCGGGCAATCGGTTATAATTGAGGATAAATATGTGCTAGGTATTGAAGCCGCCGAAGGAACCGACAATTTAATAATTAGATGTGCTTCTTTACGCAAAAAACCTAAAGGCGGAGTGTTGGTAAAAATACCGAAATTAGGTCAAGATATTAGGTTAGATATACCGGCGATCGGTCCTGATACTATACTAAATCTTGCTAAATATAATTATAACGGTATAGCAATCAAAGCAAATGACGTAATTATAGTCGAGCAAGAACTAACCGTAAAACTTGCTAATGAACGTAAAATTTTTATGGTAAAATGTTAGCGATAGGCATCACGGGTAGTTACGCATCGGGAAAAACAGTTGTTTTAGATTACTTAGCAAGTAAGGGGTATAAAACTTTTTCCGCCGATGAATGTGTAAAAAATTTGTATAAAAACATAGAAATACAAAACCAAATTTTAAAATTATTGCCTAGTTTAAAAATATTTGATCGAATAGAAATTAGTGAATTAATTTATAATGACGATAAAGCTCGCCAAAAATTACAGGATTTTGTTTATCCGCTTTTAATAAAAGAATTAATCTTTTTTAAACAACAAAATAAAATTGCTGAATTTATATTTGCAGAAATTCCGCTACTTTTTGAAGCCAATTTTAAAATATATTTTGATTTCGTAGTAACAATATTTTGCTCGGAAGAAACAAGAATAAAGCGTGCAATCGGTCGCCCGTCATTTGACCCGCAAATTTATAAAAAAATAGAAAAAATCCAATTATCTCAGGAAGATAAAATAGCAAGAGCAGATTTTGCTATAAATAGTGACTGTGATATGTTAAAGTTAGAAAAACAAATAATGCAATTAATAAAGAAATTAGAGTGTCACAAGTAAGAGAAGTAATTTTAGATACCGAAACTACAGGGTTAGAGCCACGAGACGGTCATAGGATCGTAGAAATCGGTGCTATCGAAATGATCAATAAAGTATTAACCGGCAAGCATTTTCATTTTTATATCAATCCTGAACGTAACATGCCGACGGAAGCGTATAGGATACACGGCATATCAGGTGAATTTCTTAAAGACAAACCTATTTTTCAAGATATTGCCGATGATTTTTTAGAATTTATAGCAGATAGCAAACTTGTTATTCACAATGCACCTTTTGATATTAAATTTATTAATCACGAATTATCTTTTCTCAAAAAATCCACAGTTAAGCCTTTAGAGCTTTCAAGTGCTATCGACACCCTAATTATGGCAAGAAATATGTTTCCGGGAAAAGGTGCTAGTCTTGATGCCTTATGTAAGAGATTTAAAGTTGATAATTCTTCTCGTCAATTACACGGTGCTTTGAAAGATGCGGCTTTACTTGCCGAGGTATATGTCGAATTAACAGGAGGCAGGCAAGCCGCCTTCAATCTCACTAAAGAGATATCTACAACAGATAGGTTAGTAGTGAGCCCACTGAGCCATTCGGCAAGCCGTACTAAAATAGTTGCACCCACTAAGGAAGAATTAAAAAAACATAAAGATTTTTTAGCTACAATTCTTTCTGCCGCTGCTGCTTCGTAGTAATTTACTCTTCAAGGTAAAATTATAATTCCTTAGGTTCTGTGGCGTGGCTCGATCTTACCTCGTCATTGCGAGGAGGCATTGTTGCGTGGATCAAATTTTTGGTGTCATACCAGCGAAAGCTGGTATCTAACTTACTAATTTTGTTATATTGTTAAGTGAGATTCCCGCCTTTGCGGGAATGACACAAAGTGTAAAACCGAGCCATGCAACAAAGCCGACTTGACCACGGTATCCAGAAAAATAAAGCCATATAGACTTATTTTAGAGCCTTTTTATGACATTATAGACTGGATTCCGTGGTCGTAGCCACGGAATGACAGAATTTTTACCTCTTTATTTAAACGTTCATACAATGTAGGTACAAGCCACGGTATGATATTGAAACCATTTAATTAGCTTCCGGATTTTCTTCTTCTTTATTTTCTCCAAATTTCAGCTCAAGCAAATTAATTGAACCGATATTTATTCCTTTATCAGAAAATTCTATATCAAATTTTGCTTTTTCAATTTTATTATACGGTATATTTGCTTCAGCTACCGTATCAGGATTTATAACGGGATGCTCTGAAGCTAAAGATTCTGAAGAAGTCGTAGTAACGGCTTTGGCTATAATTGCTTTAATAATTTTTTTGGAAAAAATAATATTATTTGGTACTAACTTATCAATAATAGTGTGATAATTTTCAAGTTCTAAGGATAGCTTGCCCTCCGGTAGTCTACCGGTAAAAAACTGCATCCCTCCTTTTAAATCAATTTTTGCATCATTATCGCAAGTAAAAATAAGGCGTTCTATAGTAAAATTACTTAAAGTAGTTGCTTCATTATTATCCTGAACAAATTTTAAAGAGGTAGCTAAATCTAAACTAGCATTTTTAAAATTAAGATGATTTTCCGGCGAATCATAATCTACGTTAAGTAATAAAAAGATATTCTCACCTTCTAAATTATTTGTTTTTCTTAATAAAAAACCTAAATTTTTAATATTAAAAATTTCTTGGTCTTGACCTTGATCTTGCTTAAATACCGATAATAGCTTATTACTTAATTGAATAGATTTAGTAATAGATTTTAAATCATCATCTTTAGCCATTTTATATAAAGGCTTATTCAGTTTGACTATGCCTTTTATATCTTCATCGCCACGCACTAAATAATCTAATGATTTATCGCCGTAATTCTCAATTTTCTTTATATAAGGACCTAAATCAATAGTCGCTTTTTTAACGCTAAAATCGACGGTTAAAGTAATATTATTACCGGAGAATTCCTTAGAATTTACATGATCGATAAGCTTTACTTTCGGCTGCGTTATAAGTATTTTCCAATTGAAGGGATAGCCGGAAATTTTAATATTCTCATAAGATATTTTAATATTATCCGACTCGGAATTTTTAATTAAATTTACCACATTATCCTTTATGGTATAGGCAATCGCAAACCATGTTACGGTAAAAATTAAAAAGGTAAAAAGAAGAGCTTTACGTATCACGGCTTAAATCCATTATAATTTGATATTACGGGTAGCAGAAGGAAGACGAACTTTTATACCGTCAAGTTCCTCGGTTATAATAATCTGACACCCTAATCTAGAAGTATCCGTAAGACCAAACGCTAAGTCAAGCATATCTTCTTCTGCTTCGGAAGGTTTTTTTAATTTGTGGTAAAATTCTTCATCAAGGATAACGTGGCAAGTAGCACATGCTAAGGAACCTTCACAAGCACCTTCAAGGTCAATGCTGTTTTGATGAGCAATTTCCAGGATTGAAAGCCCGAGCGGTGCTTCTATTATTTTTTCTGCTCCGCTATTATCTATAATAAAAATTACTTTTGGCATTATTTATGATTCCTTTTTTATATTTGTTGTTGTCATGCTGAACAAGCGTTATTGCATGGCTCATAATTTACCGTATTATGGTTATTATAAATATGGTGTCATACCGTGGCTTGACCCTGCGTTGTACGAACGTTTAAATTAAAGAGGTAAAATTCTGTCATTCCGTGGCTACGACCACGGAATCCAGTTTTATAACGTCATAAAAAGGCTCTAAAATAAGTCTAATATGGCTTTATTTTTCTGGATGCCGTGATCAAGTCACGGCATGACACAGCCTTTTCTTTAACGTTCGTACAACACAGGGCTTGACCACGGTATCCAGAACTTAATAAAAAGACCGGATGCCGTGATCGAGGAACTAGAATGACACAGCCTTTTCCTTAACGTTCGTACAGTACTAATGACATACTGGCTTTAATATTCCAACCTTTTAACGAAAGCTGAGCCTTTGTGCAATAAAATCTTTGGCTATAAATTCAAAATTTTTAGTTAATTTTATAATTAACTCACGATTTCTTAATGTTATTGCTTCCTTTAAACCCTTTATTGCTCGGTATATTTCTTGCTTTTCATTTTCCGAACGCAAATTAGGTAACTCTTTCATAGCATTTTCTACGCTAAAAATCAAAGATTCCGTATTAATTATCGTTTCTTGTAATAACCTGGTAGTATAATCGTTTGCAGCATTTTTATAGGCATTTTCTAATGATTTAGTAATTTCTTCTTCATTTAAACCGTGAGTCGGTTTTACCTCTATAGCGTGCGACTTGCCGCTAGTTTTTTCAAATGCCGAAACCGATAATATCCCGTCGGCATCGATAGCAAAAGTTACCTCTACACGAATGCCGCCCGCCTTCATGATCGGCAAATTAGTTAACTCAAATCTAGCAAGCGAGCGGCAATCTGCTACCGTTTCTCTCTCTCCTTGTAAAATATGAAATTGAATGCCGGTTTGATTATCGGCATAACTAGTGAATTCTTTAGTTACCGAGATAGGTAATGGGCTATTTCGTAGGATAATTTTTTCAACTAAGCCGCCGTATAACTCCATGCCGAGCGACAGAGGTACGACGTCAATTAATAAAGAATTGATATTTGGCGAAGTTAAATTTTCTGCCCGCAAAGCTGCACCGAATACTACGGCTTTATCGGGATCAATATCAGAAAAAATCCTAGTTGCAAATGATTCTTTTAATCTATTAGTAATTAACGGAATGCGAGTCGTGCCGCCTACTAAAATAATCCCGTCAATATTGGGGTTTTTCGCTTCTAGTAAAGTATCTTTTACTATAGTAATTGTTCTCTCTATTAACGGAAAAATTAATTGCTCAAAAGTTTGCTTATTTAATGATAGATATCCCTCTTTAAAATCATTTTGATAAGACAGTATTTCCTTAGCCTCTTTTGCTGCCTTCAAGATTTGCACCGAATATGGTACATTAAATTTATTACAAAAATATTCAGCAATTAAATTATCGATATCGTCACCGCCGAGCATATTATCACCGCCGGTAGCAATAACCTGAAAAATACCTTCCTGCATATTAAGAATCGATACGTCAAAAGTCCCTCCTCCCAAATCATATATAAGATAGCAGCCACTTTGTTTTTTATTTAGTCCGTAAGCATAAGCGGCAGCGGTCGGCTCGGGGATTAATCTAAGAACTTCTAAACCGGCTATTTTAGCAGCCCACATAATTTCGCCTCTTGCCGCATTGTTAAAATGTGCAGGGACGGTTATTACGGCTTTGGTAATTTCAGTCATTAATTCTTTTTCTGCTTGCTGTTTTAAATATATAAAGATTTTGGCAGCAAGTTCCGTAATACTCATTACCTCACTGGCAAAGCTTAGTTTAAGCTCCTTGCTATTCACCTCAATATAATCTTTAATCAGCGAGAAAAGCACCGCATTATTTAATATTTCTGCAAATGATTTTCCGAATAATCTTTTAATTGAGCGAATCCCCTTATTACTGCCTATAATAAAATTTTCATCTTTAAACTCTATAGTGGACGGGATTAGCTCCTGATTATTTGCGGTTTTGATAATTTTGGTTATTCCACCGTTTGAAACGGCAATTAACGAATTAGTCGTACCGAAATCAATACCGACGGCGATTTGTTGACCATTCTCGTGAATCGGCAAGCCCGGTTCTTGAATCTCTATTATTTGCATAATTTCATTTTATCTTGAAGATTAGTAAGTAAAGTTTTAAAATATTTAAGCTTGATAGTTATATCACTTGCTTCCTTTAAATTTTGTTTGTGAAAAGCTTTAATTAAATGCTCAATTTCGCTAGTTTGCATTAATTTGTATTTATTATATATTTTTTCTAAATCGGTAAATTTTTCCGTATTTTCTATAATTTCTAGCTCATCCCAAAACATACTTAACTCCGAGCTACTTAGCTTTTTGCGTGCCTCTTCGTCATTTAAATCTATATTATTTAAACTAAGTAGATATTCCGCACGCTTCAACTCATCTTTAAGCGTCCCGTAAGCCTTATTTAGTTCCATAGAAATAACTAGATTTTGTTGTTTTTCTTGTGCTTCTCTTGCTCTATCGGGATGGTATTTTGCTTGCATGGCAAAATATTGCTTTTCTAATATTTTTAAATCAATATCATAAGTTTTTTCGATGCCTAGCAATTCAAAGTAATTTTGCATTTTTTCACTTTATTTTTGTATATTATACATTAAAAACTAAAAAGAAACAATTATGGAAAAAGACATACTGCAGTTCGAGAAAAAATATAACCCGCTCATCATAGCAGGGGTAGACGAAGCGGGTAGAGGACCACTAGCAGGACCGGTAGTAGCTAGTGCGGTAATAATCGATCAAACAAATATTATCGCCGGTATTAAAGATTCCAAAAAACTTAGTTTTAACAAAAGAGAATTTTTATACAAACAAATTACCGAGAATTATATTTGGGCAGCCGCTATAATATCCCATCTAGAGATAGACGAAATTAATATTCTTGAAGCTACCAAAAAAGCTTGCATAGCGGCAGTCGAAAAACTTGATACTAGTCCCGATATAGTATTAGTTGACGGTAATATGAAATTTTTTGATGAACGATTTATTAGTATTATTGACGGTGATAATTTATCCCTATCAATTTCCGCCGCCTCCATTATTGCAAAAGTAACCAGAGACCGTTTAATGCTTGAATACAGCACCGAGTTTCCGGAATATAATTGGCATAAAAATTTCGGCTACGGCACTAAAGAGCATATAAACGCTATAAATTTATACGGTCAGTCGCCGTATCATCGCAGAAGTTTTAAAGTGAAAATATCTACTAACCCCGGTTTAGGATAAGATTTTTAAAAAATCTTATCCTAATAAAGTTATCGGATTATATAAATCATCTGGACAAATACAGATTAATCAATTATAAGAATTTAAACCATACCTTATATATACGTGAAGTATTTCGAGAATTAGATTTTATTTTGATGGGTGAACACGCACAGCATACTTAGAGTGGTGTTGTTGCGTGGATACCCCAACGTTATTGCGAGCGACTAAAAGGAGCGTGGCAATCTAGCTATTTTTTCCTAGATTGCCACGTCGGTACTACGTACCTCCTCGCAATGACGAGGTAAGTTTGATCCATGCAATAACGCTACTTAGAGTAGGTGAACACAGGCGAATCCAGAAAATTCGCTTGTATCAAGCGATCGAGATGACACTGTATAATGGCCGAATAGCTCAGTTGGTAGAGCAAAGGACTGAAAATCCTTGTGTCGCTGGTTCAATTCCGGCTTCGGCCACCACTTCTATATTAAATGCTTGCTTAGGTTTTTTATGGTATATAGTAACTTTTATAAAAATCTAGGTCCTCATAAATTATCGGCAATTATTGAATTTTTACATGATACTATAGAAGTTCCTATAGGTAATTATGAAGACATAATTATTGACGATATAAAAACCATCGAAGAAGCTTTCCCCTGTGATATTACTTTTTTAAGTAACCCTAAATATGCAAGTTTATTAAAAGATACTAAAGCCGCTGCTGCAATAATTCCTAAAGATTTTGCTGAAGACGTCAATGCTCAAACTATTTTATTAAAGGCTCAAAATTCATATTTTGCTTACGGCAAGTTAATTGATTTTTTTTATAGCCCGGTAAAATCTTATCAGCCGAAAATAGTGAAATCAGCATATGTGGCAGATTCGGCAGTTATCGGTAAAAATTGTTATATAGGTCATAATGTTGTTATTGAAGATAATGTTGTTATAGGCGATAATAGCGTTATAGAAGCCGGAACTTTTATAGGTGCCGGCGTAATAATCGGTAAGAACGCTTTAATATACTCAAACGTTTCGATAACTTATAGCATTATCAAGGATGATGCGGTAATTTTGTCGGGTGCTCGAATCGGTCAAGACGGCTTCGGCTTTGCTACCGAGAAGGGGACACATTATAAAATATTTCATACCGGTATAGTTAGAATCGGTAATAATGTTGAGATAGGTGCAAATACCACTATTGACAGAGGTTCAATAAGCGATACGATAATAGAAGATTTATGCCGTATAGATAATTTGGTACAGATCGGGCATAGCGTAAAAATAGGCAAAGGATCAATTATTGTAGCACAAGTAGGAATAGCCGGCAGTAGCGTAATCGGTCAATATTGTGTTCTCGGCGGTCAAGTCGGTGTAGCCGGTCACTTAACGATAGGCGATAAGGTGCAAATAGCGGGGCAGGGCGGCGTAATTCAAAATATAGAATCAGGACGCATTGTCGGCGGAACTCCAACGGTATCACTTAGAGATTGGCATAAACAGTCAATAATTATGAAACAATTAGTAAAAGAGAGAAGTAAATAAATGACTATTGAGATTGTCGAAATTATGTCGATGCTGCCGCATCGCTATCCTTTCTTGTTGATTGATAAGGTATTAGAGTTTGAACTTGGTAAGTCGATTAGCGGCATAAAAAACGTTACTTTTAATGAACCGCAATTTATGGGGCATTTTCCGGAAAAACCTGTTATGCCCGGGGTTTTAATAATTGAAGCAATGGCACAGCTGGCAGCTATTTTGGTAGCAAAATCTTTAGATTCGACTGAAGATAAAGAAGTTTTTTTAATGTCTATTGAAGATTCGAAATTTCGGAAAATTGTCCAGCCGGGCGATACTATGCATATTTATGCTCAAATCGACCAGCAAAGAGGACCGGTGTGGAAATTTTATAGTAAAGTTATGGTTGATGGTGTGCTAGCTGCCGAAAGTAAATTTACTGCGACGGTTAGAATTCGTGTTTAAAATAGGAAGTAATAGTGGCAACATCTAATATACATCATACTGCAATAATAGATCAAAATGCCTCTATCGGTAAGAATGTAAAGATTGGTCCTTATTGTATTGTCGGTCCGCAAGTAGTACTTGGCGATAACGTAGAATTAAAATCTCATATAGTGATTGAAGGGATAACTAAAATCGGTGCAAATACGGTTATTTATCCTTTTGCTTCTCTCGGTCAGCCCCCGCAAATTTTAAAATATGCTCAAGAAAAATCCGAAACAATTATAGGTGCTAACAATACCATTCGTGAATATGTAACTATCCAAGCGGGCAGTAAGGACGGGGGAATGGTAACGATTATAGGCGATAATTGCTTGTTTATGGTCGGTGTTCATATAGGTCATGATTGCCGAGTCGGTAATAATGTGATATTTGCCAATTACGTAAGTTTAGGCGGGCATGTCAAAGTCGGTGATTACGCAATAATCGGCGGGCTTTCTGCAGTTCTGCAATATGTACGAATCGGTACGCATTCAATGATCGGCGGGATATCGGCAGTAGTTGAAGATTTAATACCTTTCGGGCTTGCTACTAGCGAAAGAGCAAAGCTTGAAGGTATGAATTTGGTAGGAATGAATAGGCGAGGTTTTGACAAAACAGAAACTTTAAATGCTATAAAAGCACTTGAAGAAATTTTTTCCGGCAAAGGAATATTTACCGATAGAGTTAAAAAAACCTCAGAAAAATACAAAGATAACTCCATTGTGCAGCAAATTATTGAGTTTATTAATCAAGATACCGCCAGAGCCTTTTGTTTTCCTAGGAAGAATAATAAATAAAATCCAAAATAATACTGGACAAAGTGTCGCTTTTGTGCGACAATATTATTATATGTAAATTTTATTAATACTATAATGCAAAAAATTAAAGAAATACAATTTTTTGTAACAAAAAACGGTAAGTGTTATATTAAGACTTGGCTACAAAAACTGGATATTCAATTACGAGAGAGAATTATTACCAGATTGGTTAGATTAGAATATGGGGTATATGGTGATTACAAACATATAAAAGCAAACTTATATGAGCTGCGTTTTTTCTTTGGAAAAGGATATAGAATATATTTTATTGAAAAAGATAATAAAATTATTTTCTTATTAAACGGAGGAGATAAAGATACTCAAACAAAAGATATTAAAAAAGCTCAAGAAATAATGGAAGAAATTTATTAGGGATGAGATTCTATATGGAAAAATTTACAAATTATTTAAGAGAACAATTACAGAATGAAGAAGAAGTAGTGGCATATGTAAATGCTGCATTGGAGCAATATTTTTTAGATCATAACAAAGAATTATTTTTTGCTACTTTAAAAGAAGCTATTATTGCAAGAGGAGGAGTAACAAAAATAGCTAAAGAGGTGAGTATTAATAGACAGCATATATATAAAATGCTATCTCCTAAAGGAAATCCCAGTTTTGATAATGTTGGTTCTTTATTAAATATTTTGGGTCTTCAGCTGAAAGTTGAGAGCTATCCTAATCATTAATTATCTTGTCTGAAGCTTTATGAAATGCACTGCACCTCTAGAGGTCAGAGTTTAGAAAGAAATCTAATATTCCGTTAGCAGGTTAAGGAGGTAATGCAAAGATACTACTTCAACTTGCGGAGTTAAGTAATATCTATCGTTACCGGGATATACAATATAAGCTTTTTTAGGCTTTATGTCTAGCAAAGCGTTATAAAAACCCTTGGACATCGAAGGAATAAGAGATCTTTTAATTTCAATAGCTATTAGGTTACTTGCTGCTGATTCAAGTATTAAATCTACCTCGGCACCGGCAGCGGTTCTATAAAACCAACTACTCATTTTATTATTAACAACGGATAATATATTTTCTATTACAAATCCTTCAAAGCTTCCTCCAAGTACATAATGTCCTAATAGCTCTTCATACGATTTGATGTTTAATAGTGCATGTGTTATGCCGCTATCTCTAATATATAATTTTGGTGCTTTAACTAATCGTTTTTTTACATTACTTGACCACGGACGAAGTAATCTTACAAGAAACAAATCCTCAAATAAATCTATATACCTTATTATAGTTGTTACTGATATCCCAAGCCCTGCAGATATTTTACTTGCATTTAGCAAATCGCCTTGGCTATGTGCAAATATAGTTAATGCTCTACGTAAAATTTCAGCAGATATATTATAGCCCAGTTGAGGTATTTCACGTTCTAAATAAGTCATAATAAAAGATTGTCGCCAGTTCATACTAACATTATCTGAAGAGCTAAGAAAACTATCGGGAAAACTACCTCTAAGCCATAGTAAGTTGTCATTATCATAACCGGCTTTCCTAATTTCTTGAACATTAAAACCACTTAGCTGAGTATAAATTATACGTCCTGCTAATGATTCAGAAGAATGCTTTAATAGTTCTTTAGATGCAGAACCAAGAAGCAAGAATTGCTTAACTTTTTGTCCTTTTTGGCGTCTTTCATCAATGATACTACGCAAAAGCTGAAAAAGCTTAGGCATTCTTTGGATTTCGTCAATAATAACTAATTGGTTAGAATGGGTCTGAAAATAAAGCTCCGGATCAGATAATTTAACAAGGTCAGAAGGTCTTTCTAAATCTAAGTATAAAGGTGATGGTGATATATGCTGTGCTATTTCTTTTGCCATCGTAGTTTTTCCTACTTGCCTTGGTCCTAAAATAGCTACTGCAGGAAATTCATTTAAAAGAGATGCAATATTATTTGTTAAAAAACGTGTTATCATTTATCCTTGCAAATTTAATAGTAAATGTTAAATTTACAAGGATAAAGGTAGGGTGTCAAGTCTAATGGTTTATATTTTACAAATCCTCCAAGCTCCATCTAGCTCTGGGGCAGAAATTTACAGGACTAAATAAGTTATTATTAAAACGCTCAAGCCCGGCATAAGCAATCATCGCTGCATTATCGGTGCATAACCGAGTAGGCGGAGCTATAAGCTCATAGCCGTGCTTTGCTAATTGCTCGGTCAGTAATTGGCGTAAATATTCATTGGCAGCAACGCCACCGGCAATTACTATACTCTTCTGCTCTTCCAAATTGGCTCCGTAAAACTTCGGGGAATTCACGTGCTCACCTAGTTTATCTAGGCTGTGCTCGCTCACCCCTTGTTTTACGTTCCAATTTGAAAGATCATTTGAGTATAACGGGTACTCTTTAATAACTTGCTCATATACCTTAATAGCTTCTAAAGTCTTTATAGTAAGAATCTCTCCGATTGTATATTGAAAGCCGGCGGCTATATCGTTAATCTCTACGTCTCCTATAGTTTCAAGTTTTATTATCAATGTACGCACGGCGGTTTTAAGACCGGAAAAAGACATATTACAGTCACCGCTATTAATAATCGGTTTCGGTAAAATATATTTGTAAGGATCGCCGAGTTTGGCTCTTTTCTCTATTTCCGGTCCTCCGGGAAAGGGGAGCCCTAGCATCTTAGCGACCTTATCAAACGCTTCACCGACTGCATCATCGATAGTTTGCCCTAGAATTTTATATTTGCCTAAGGCTTTAACAGCCACAAATTGACAATGTCCTCCTGAAACTAATAACAGCAAATAAGGGTATTGAATATTGTGAGTTAGCCGAGCGGTTAAAGCGTGACCTTCTAAATGATTAATTGCGATAAAAGGTTTTTTTAAAACACTAGCGAGGGTTTTGCCAAACGTTGAACCGACTATAACACCGCCTATTAGTCCTGGACCGGAAGTTGCGGCAATTGCACTAAGCTGCGATAATTCAACTCTGCTTTCATCTAACGCTTGCCTCATTGCTTTCTCTAAGTTAGCCAAATGCGACCTTGCGGCAATTTCCGGCACCACTCCTTGAAAAGCTTCATGCTCTTTATTCTGCGAGATGACTATATTAGCAAGAATTTTATGATCCGAGGTAACTATTGCTACTGCCGTGTCATCGCAACTTGATTCAATGCCTAGTATTTTTGTTGAATTATTCAAAGAATTTCCTGTTTGGTTGTTTTGAACAGTAGAGTATTCCTGCTTTCGATGTTATTCCTGTGAAAACACGGTGTTGTTGCGTGGCTCGAATTTTTGCAAAGCGTACGGTGTCATTCTAGTTCCTTGATCACGGCATCCAGTCTTTTTATTAAGATTTTTTCTGGATACCGTGGTCAAGCCACGGTATGACATTAGAACCATTTTTCAAACCATGCAACAACGCCGGCTTGACCACACGGTATGACAGTATAAAATTACACTCCAAACGAATTACCGCAACCGCATTTTGCTTTAGCCTGCGGGTTGCTAACTTTAAAATATGAACTGCCTAGTTCTTCTATAAAGTCTAAAACACATTCTGCTATGAATTTTTTAGAGATTGGGTCGATAACGACTATAGCATTGTTTTTAGTAACAATATAATCATCCTCCTCAATAGTGTCTTTTGCTACAAGTTCGTAATTATACATAAGTCCCGAACAGCCTCCGCTATCAACCGAAACTCGGAGAGCTAAATTTTCGTTTTGCTCGAGCTTAATTAATTCGTGAACTCGATTAAAAGCGTTATCGGTGATTATTATCGACACTAAAATACCCTTGTAAATATCTTCTTAATTATATAGTATATGCATGTTAAACTATTATATAGTATACTTACATAATTTTCAAGATGGAGTGCAAAATGCTTGCTTTATATGCTTGTGATCCGGTGAAGAGTAAAGGCAGGTTATACCCTGAATCTCCGACCTCCTATAGGAATGAGTTTGAGCGTGATCGTGACCGCATCATTCATACTAATGCTTTCAGGCGTTTACAATATAAAACGCAAGTTTTTATAAATCATGAAGGAGATCATTATAGGAATAGGCTAACTCATTCTTTAGAGGTTTCAACAGTTGCAAGATCCATAGCAAACACTCTAAATTTATCAAGCGATTTAGCGGAAGCTATAGCACTTGCTCACGATCTTGGACATACGCCTTTCGGTCATGCGGGAGAGATTGCTTTGAACGAATGTATGAAGGAATATGGCGATTTTTCCCATAATGCACAATCTCTAAAAATTTTAACTGCGTTAGAAAAAAGATATGCTGCTTACCAGGGAGTAAATCTAACTTGGGAAGTTTTAGAGGGGATTGTTAAGCATAACGGTCCTTTAACGGAAAATATAAATGAATATATAGCGGAATATAATAAAGAAAATGATTTAGGTCTTGGAACTTATGCCACTGCCGAAGCACAGATAGCTTCCCTTGCTGATGATATTAGTTATATCTCTCACGATTTGGAAGATAGTATCGGGGCAAAAATTATTGATTTTAATCATTTAGCGGAAATCAAATATATCGATCAACATATTTTTGAGCTTAAGGCTAAATTTAAAGATATAAATTCTTCTTGTTTAATCTATGAAATAGTCCGTAGACTGATGAATGAATTAATTACCGATTTATTAGGACAAACAAAAGATAATTTAAATAAAGAGCAAATCAAAAGCGTTGATGAAATACGTAACTTAAATTATCAAATAGTTGATTTTACCGATAATGCCAAAGAGCGTATTAATGAAATCAAACAATTTTTATTTCAAAAAGTTTATAGAAACAATAGGATTACGGCGATTAGCCGTAAATGTCATAAAATCGTGCAAGGCTTGTTTAAGGTGTATATGGATGATATTAATTTATTACCTTTTAGTTGGAAAGAATTAATAAAATCAGAAGATACTAAGCTTAAAGCCAGAATAGTTGCAGATTATATAGCCGGTATGACTGATCGTTTTGCTATCCAAGAGTATAACGAGCTTTGCTTAGTAAATTTTAACAATATTTAAGTTATATATGTTGAACTTCGTATCTCAACTCGGCGTTGTTGTATGGCTCGAGTTTTTGCAAAGCGTACGGTGTCATTCTAGTTCCTTGATCACGGCATCCAGTCTTTTTATTAAGGCTTTTTCTGGATACCGTGGTCAAGCCACGGTATGACATTGAGACCATTTTTCGATCCATGCAACAATGCCTCTCAATTCTTTGTTTAGGAGTATGCCAATTTTTATGAATATATTTAACCAATTAAAACACGACATAATTACTGCCGGCAAACAGATATATAGCAATCACGATATAGCAAAAATTGCTAATATTGAGATTCCTAAGGATAATTTTAACGGTGATTTATCAAGTAATATAGCGATGATTATTGCCGCTAATGAAAATATTTCTCCTCGTGAAGTAGCGATAAAATTTAAAGAAATTCTTATATTGCTGCCTTATATCGCTAGTATAGAAACAGCCGGTCCGGGTTTTATTAACTTTACTATTAAAGCCGAAAATTGGCATAGTGCTATTAAAGATATTTTGCAAAATGAAGAAAAGTTTTTTGCAATTGATATTGCCGAAAACAAAAATATCAATATTGAATATGTTTCGGCAAATCCTACCGGTCCTATGCATATAGGTCATGCAAGGGGTGCGGTATACGGTGATGCACTTGCCGGAATTTTACAAAAAGTCGGATATAATGTTACAAAAGAATATTATGTTAATGATGCCGGATCGCAAATAGATGACTTAGTTAATGCGGTAATGTTGCGTTATCAAGAAGCTTTAGGCGAAAAAATCCAAATACCTGAAGGATTATATCCGGGGGAGTATTTAATTCCCGTCGGTCAAAAGCTGGCAAAGCAATATGGTGATAAATTACTTACAATGGATGAGACGCAAAAATTTAAGCTAGTTAAAAATTTTGCCGTGCAAGAAATGTTGTTGTTAAATAAGGAAGATTTAAAAGAGCTGGGTATTAAACATGACGTATTTTTTTCGGAACAATTATTACATGATAACGGTAAAATAAGCGAGACCGTTAAGTTGTTAACCGATATGGGGTTAATTTATGAAGGAGAATTGCCGGCTCCTAAAGGCAAAATTCATGAAGAATGGGAAAATAGAACGCAAAAATTATTTAAATCTACTGAGTTCGGTGATAATCAAGATCGACCTATTGAGAAAGCCGACGGTACTTGGTCATATTTTGCTGCCGATCTTGCTTATGCTAAGGATAAAATAGATCGAGGTGCTAACCATTTGATTTATGTCCTTGGTGCTGATCATAGCGGTTATGTCAAAAGGATTGAGGCCGTAGTAAAAGCTTTAGGGGACAATAAGGTTAAAGTTGACGTAAAAATTTGTCAGCTAGTGAATTTTGTTGAAAATAACATGCCGATAAAAATGTCGAAACGTTTGGGTAATTTTACCAGTGTTAGAGACGTGAATAGAGCAGTAGGAAAAGATATAATAAGATTCATGATGCTAACCCGTAGAAATGACGCCACCCTTAATTTTGATCTGGTAAAAGTCAAGGAGCAATCAAAGGAAAATCCTATATTTTACGTACAATATGCTCATGTGCGAACGATTTCGATATTGTCAAAAGCTAAAGAAATAATGCCGGAAGCATATGATAATTTTAAAGCTAATGAATATAATTTATCGTTGCTTTCTTCAGAAGAGGAAATAGAAATAATTAAGCTTCTAGCAATGTGGTCGAAGACGCTCGAAAGTGCCGCAAAATATTTTGAGCCGCATCGTATAGCTTTCTATTTAATAAATTTGGCTTCTAGATTTCATACTTTATGGAATTTCGGTAAAGAAAATAATGATTATAGATTTGTAATTGAAAATAATAAAGAGTTAACTAGTGCACGGCTGGCTCTAGCTAAATCTATTCAAAAAATTATAGCTAGCGGTTTAGAAGTTATAGGGGTAGAGCCTGTGGATAAGATGTAGCTGTCATACCGTGGCTTGTACCTCTGTTGTTTTACGAGCGTTTAAATTAAAGAGGTAAAAATTCTGTCATTCCGTGGCTACGGCCACGGAATCCAGCTTATAATATCATAAAAAGACTCTAAAATAAGTCTAATATGGCTTTATTTTTCTGGATGCCGTGACCAAGTCACGGCATGACACAGGCTTTTTTCAACGTTCGTACACTAGTGGGTCAAGCCACGGTATGACACCATACTTGTAATAACCATAATATGGTAAAATCGAGCCATGCAACAACGCTACTGCCAAAGGATATACACCACTGCAAGCAATATCTAAATAAAAACCCTTCAAATCATGACTAACAATATCTTATTTAAAATTTTTATTATAATTATAATATTGTTAACTGCCGGCTATTTTTTTTATCATTACCATTATAACAATAAGCCGGTAATTACTATTTACCCCGATGGTTCTCCTGCAAAAATTAAACCGCAAGAAATAGAAAATACAAAACCCTTTAAAATTGGCGGTTCTATATACGAAAATCTTGCTTCTCAAAAAACTTTAATAAAAGATGCTAAGCTTCTACCGGAACCGGAAAAACCTATTAATATAAATTCTCGTCGGCGAACTGATGAGAAAATAGAAGATTTGCTAACTGATTTTTCTACCGGCGTAGATCAATTTGATAAAATTTCTGATTTGATACCACTAAATGATATGCCCGGTGATATTGTCGATTCGCCTAAAATAGAAGAAAATACAACCGGTTTAAATATAATAAAAATTAATCGAGAAAATGCAAAAATCAAACAGCCGCAAGATTATAATAAGGTAGAAGGTTATAAAATCCAACTTGCTTCGGTAAAATCTGAAGCTGAAGCAGTTGAGGAAGGAGAGAGAATCAAAAAGAAATTTATAAAAATTCTTAAAAACGCTAATATTACGACTAAAAAAGTTAAATATGATGACGGTAAATTTTTCTATTTAGTGTTAGCAGGTGACTATAAAAGCCTTGCTCAAGCTAAAGCGATTTGCAAAAAGCTATCCTATCAACAACAAAGCTGCGTCCTGAAATAGTATAATACTAGTGGGCGTTGTTGCAATGGCTCGATTTTACCTCGTCATTGCGAGGAGATGCTAGCTATCTCCGTGGCAATTTAGGAAAAAAATGACAAAAAGCACTATGAAATTTATTATTTTCTAGATTGCCACGCTCCTTTCAGTCGCTCGCAATGACGTTTGGGGTATCCATGCAACAATGCCGGCTTGACCTGTAGTGTACGAACGTTGAAAAAAGGCTGTGTCATTCTAGTTCCTTGATCACGGCATCCGTCTTTTTATTAAGATTTTTTCTAGATACCGTGGTCAAGCCACGGTATGACACCATACTTGTAATAACCATAATACGGTAAAATCGATCCACGCAACAACACCCAGAATCGCCATGACGAGTAAGTAAGTTTTTTAAATTAGTTAGAAATTTGTATAGAATGTAATTGATTATATAATTTATAAATAGCTTGTTCGGTATCGCTAATTTTTCTATTGATCATTTTCAATAATTTTTCGGATAGTTTCTCACCCACTTGGGTTGATGAATGTAGCTGCTCCGCTAAGTTTTTAAGGGAATCTTGAATTTCTATAAAAGATTTTTTAAATTGCTCTTTAATTAATATAGAAGACTCTTCAAGTTCTTTAATTTTTAAATAAAGATTTTCTATTAATTGGTCTACTTTATTTTGCATTAAATTTAACTGTTGCTTACGCCCGTCGACAAGATAGCTAAAAGTTTCTTGCATTTTTGCCTGTATTCTTACTTTTGCCGTACGATCTAGCTCCCATACTAAGCCTACTTTACTCATTAAGTATATTATCCATTTATGAACGTCAAAATGGTACCATTTTACGCCGTTACGATAATCAGACGGAAAAGCATGATGGTAATTATGCCAATTTTCTCCTAATAAGAATAAAGCCATCCACCAAATATCTCCCGCTGTTCCTTTATAGTATTTTTTGCTCCCGACAAAATGACATAAAGAATTAACGCAAAAAGTTGCTTGTTGTTGCAAAGCTCTACCTATTCCTATGAATAAAAAAGCCGTATAGGCTGATGTAAGCGTTCCGCCGATTAAATAACCGATAAATAAAGGCACAATAACATTCATAAAAACAGCTATTTGCCAATAATATTTTAATTGCCATTTTAATAGCTTATTTCTTCCGAGTTTGACCCACGTTATGCGATCAATAGACTTATAACTACCTTCTCCGATAAGCATCCAACCAAGATGAGACCATAAAAACCCGACTAATTTATTATCAAATTTTGAAGGGCTATGAGGATCTTGATCTTTATCGGTATGAGCATGATGTTTGTAGTGATTTGACGCCCATGATAAAGCCGGTCCTTGGAGAGTTCCTGCCGACAGCATGACTAAAATAAACTCTACAAATTTATTTATTTTAAAGGCGTTATGTGACCATAATCGGTGTAAGCCGACTCCTACCGTAATGTTGTAGATATAATAGCTACTAATTGTTAAAATAATTTCAGTCCATCCTATTCCGTGATTAAGCCAGTATTTTACTAAAAGTACTGCAAGCAAAATAGGGTAAAAAATTAAAGTAAATAACGCAGGTTTATTGACTTTACTTAGCATAACTCAACCTAAATTAGTTTAGTAATAAGTTTCTTTTATCAAGGTACGTTGTTGTTGCCCGGCTCTAGAAAAGTGCCGTGTGTCATTCCTGCCTTTAGCTAGAATGACATCAAAAATTTCATCCATGCAATAACGCCAATTATATTAGCATATTTATTGGTATGACACAAAGAAATTCTTAATTTTAATATATATTTAGTAAATTAATTGCCCTAGCACATAGTTATATTTCTTCGCTATCGCTATTTTGAAGGTTAAGGCAATAACCGACAAAACGTATTGTTTTTATAAATTTTTTTTCCTCGCCGATATCACCTAGTGCTTCTCTGATCCTGTTTACGTCTATAACACGTGGATTAAAATCTTTATTATCTTCCCATAAATATGTTATCATTTTTTGACGGGAAAAAATAATCGTTGGAAATTGTAGGAAAAGTTGTAAAATTTTAAATTCCGTAGGACCAAGCCGAACAATCTTACCGTTTTTGTAAAGTTTTTGGGTATTTAGATCGATATTTATATTTTTAAATTTAATAACATTATCTTGCAAAATCGTTTTAGAACGCCTTAGTAAATTTTTTATCGTATTTATTAATTGATCTGAAGAAAAAGGCTTAGGCAAAAATGAAATAAGAGTATCCGCTTCAGCCCGCCTTAAATCTGACTCTGTTGCAGCGGATAGAAAAATTATCGGTATTTTTAATAATTTACCGACTTTTCTAATTGCGATTATTACTGCTGCCGGCTCTTCCCGCAATTGCGTGCCGATTATAATTATAGCCGGTGTAATAGCAAGAGAAAATACTTTTTCTAGAGTATTAGCTTTTATTATATCAAACCCTGCTCTCTCGATAATATTATATAAAGAAATATTGATATTTTCTTTATGTTCGATGATTAGAACTTGAGGCAGTAATTTATCAAGCACTTAAAGTAATCTCCATTAAATATAATTAAATTATACTCAAAAATTGCCTTATTGAAAATTTTATTTAAGCATTTTTAAGTTATTATAGCAAATTATAAAGGCTTTATAGCAAATTTTATACAAAAAGAAATCAAGAAATATTATTTTTGTTAAAGATAATACTTGAATTAAATAGTTTTAATTGTTATAAATGGTCTTTATTTTTAAGTTTGCTTGCTGGAGATTCTTATATATTATGAGCTTTTACGAATCAATTTTTATAGTACGTCAAGATGTATCGCTAAACGATATAGATAAAATTACCGATGATTTTGTCAAAATTGTTAAAGATAATAAAGGTAACGTTGTTAAAACCGAATATTGGGATTTAAGGACTTTAGCCTATAAAATAGGTAATAACAAAAAAGGGCATTATATCTTTTTAGGTTTAGACACTAATTCAGAAGTAATAAAAGAATTAGAAAGAAAAATGCGGCTTAACGAAAATATTATTAGATTTCTTACTATTAAAGTGGAATCCATTAGTAGTGAACCTTCACCGATATTAAAAAATCACCATGTAGAAAATGAACCGGTGATTGACGTAACGGTTAGTAAGGATTAATTTTAAAATATCATAGAATTACTTAAGGTAAAGAATGTTAGGAAATAACCTAGGAGAAACAAGAAATCGCAAAGTTGGTGAAAAACCTGCTAAAAAAGTATTTTTTAGAAGGCGTAAAGGGTGTCCCCTTTCTGTTCCCGGTGCACCGAGCATTGATTATAAAAATCCCGATTTACTGGGAAAATTTTTGTCTGAGGGCGGAAGGATGTTACCGAGTAGAATCACAAATGTGTGTGCAAAAAAACAAAGAAAATTAAAAAATGCTATTAAAGTCGCAAGGATTTTAGCATTGTTACCTTTTGTATTTCAAATTTAAATATATTGTTTTTTGATATCATTCCTCGCTGTGGCGGGTGTTGTTGCGTGGCTCATAATTTATGGTATTACAAGTACGGTGTCATGCCATGATCAAGTCGGCATTGTTGCATGAATCAAATTTTTGCAAAGCGTTCGGTGTCATGCCGTGACTTGATCACGGCATCCAGTCTTTTTGTTAAGGTTTTTTCTGGATACCGTGGTCAAGCCACGGTATGACACCGTATTTATAATAACCATAATACGGTGAGTTATGAGCCATGCGGCAACGGCGGGAATGACATTGATCCAAACTCTTCAGGTTAGCTGAAGAACAACTAATAGGGTAACTGAAAGGTATTAAATGGAAATTATTTTAATTAAGCCGGTAAGAAAATTAGGAAGAATCGGTGAAATTCTTAAAGTAGCCGATGGATTTGGTCGTAATTATCTTCTACCGCAAAAATTGGCGGTTAGAGCTACTGAACTCAATAAAGAGTTAATTGTTCAACAAAAACATGAGCTTGAAAAACAAGATAAGACAATAAAAGAAGAAGTAGAAAAAGTTAATGATCTTATAAAAGGTCAAAAATTAATTTTTATAAGGCAATCCTCAGATGACGGGAAGCTTTTTGGCTCAGTTAGTAACAAAGAAATTGCAGAAAAGTTGACTGAAATTACAGCTCATCCTATTTCACACTTAAACGTAACACTTGATAAGCAAATAAAATCTACGGGAGTTTTTGCAATTGAGATAAGGCTCCATGCTGAGCTTAGCACCTGGGTTAAAGTCATTGTTGCAAGGTCTGAATCCGAATCCCAAAGCTTTTTACTGGAAAATAAAACAGAGCAAACTGAATCTTTATCTGAATCGGTTTAACTTCAAACCTACTACTCATCTATCAATTACAAGGATCAAATTTTTGATGTCATTCCCGCCTGTGCGGGAAGGCATTGTTGCGTGGATCATAGTTATCGTATTATGGTATTACAAGTACGGTGTCATACCGTGGCTTGACCACGGTATCCAGAAAAAGCCTTAATAAAAAGACTGGATGCCGTGATCAAGTCACGGCATGACAAAAACTGGA
>CAJYCQ010000128.1:0-37720 GCA_913698015.1 Oxypoda opaca
CCGGTGCTCGAATCCTCACGTACACTAGAGTACGCTGCGGTTCTGTGCTCCGTGTCTCCTTCAAATTCCTCCCTATAAGCGAGTTTGGAAAGAACTCTAATATGAAATCTATTATCCCAAATAACCGGTTTGTTTTGTAATGTTATATTGCTTGGAAGTTTTTTGCCGCATTCTCGGTATATCAGTAAATTATTTTCTATTCGTTTAAGAATGCAACCATGTAGGGTTTTTTTTAATTTCGTAGCCGTTTCAATCAAAGTTAATATCGGTGCTATCGAATAAAAACGTGCACTACGTTTTTTGCCGCCGATGATTATGAGTAAAAAACTAATTAATTGTACTCTTACTTCAAAAGAAAATTTGGCAAATTCCAGCAAGTTTAATCGAGCAAAACCGAATTCATAAATTTTTACCGATTCCGCTATTGCGGCTATTAGCTCCGGTTTAAATGTATTTTCTAATAGCTCGTTAGCTTTAAGTCGTGCTGCTTCTATATCGGCTTTAATATATTCTTTTTCTTGTGTAAGTTTTTTCCTAATAACGTTACGTTGATATTTGTCCGATAAATTAGACTCGTCTTCAAACCACTTAATATTATTAGCAATTAAATAACTAATCAGTTCACTTTTCGGGATGTTAAATAAAGGTCGTGCTATTTGGATATTATTATACCAGTTAATATTATTACTGCTTAAACCGAATATACCGCTTTTACGCTCTAATCTTATACAAAAATTTTCAACATAATCGTCGGCGTGATGAGCGGTTAAAAGAATTAATATATCGAGTTTGTGACATAAATCAGTCATTAATTCGTAGCGTCCTTCTCTTGCTCTTTCTTGCAAATTAGAAAAATTATTTTGATGATCAAAATGTAATTGATAATGAGGATGCCCTAGCTTATCGCTTATTTCTTTTACATAGTCATTTTCTAGTTTTGATTGCTTTCTTAAATTATGGTCGACGGATATAACAAATAGTTTAACGTTATTCTTTTTTGCCCAGAGGCTAGTAAGGTATAAAAGAGTTGTTGAATCGCTACCTCCTGAAACGGCAATAGCAATTTTGGTGAAAGAAAAATTACCGATTAAATTGTTAATATTATTTTGAAATTTTTTGTAAAGCATATATTTGGTATTTTTTGGTATGATTAACTTGAAGACGTCATTGCGAGGGGACATAAGGCTTGTTGCATGGCTCGAATTTTTGCAAAGCGTACGGTGTCATTCTAGTTCCTTGATCCACTAGTGTACGAACGTTGAAAAAAGGCTGTGTCATGCCGTGGCTTGACCACGGCATCCAGTCTTTTTATTAAGATTTTTTCTGGATACCGTGGTCAAGCCACGGTATGACACCATACTTGTAATAACCATAGCAAAAAGCATTAAGCTATACCTCATTTCGGTAAACTCTGTGTTAAACTGCTTAGCTGCTTCTCAAGGTTAATATCGTTTTGCTCTTTATTATTCGTAAAATTTAGAGGTGAGCCGACTATGACGGTTATAGTGCCGAACGGTAGCGGCATTATTAATTTATCCCAACTTTTTAACAAAAAATACCTCGATGTATTACTAACTACTGGTATTAATTTTTTATTATATTTACGTGCAATTTCGGTAATACTACTATTGATTTTGTAAATCGGTCCTTTGGGACCGTCGGGCGTAATTATTACATTACTGCCTTTGGATAATTTTTGAATGACTAATTTCAATGCCCCAACCGGATTTTTATTAGTAGAGCCGATTATAACACCGCAACCGAATTTGCTAACAATATTATTGAGAAATTTGCCGTCTAAATGAGGAGATATTAAAGCGTAAATATCTGTATGTCCTTTAAACATACATGGACTTAAGGCAAGCATATTATGCCAAAAAGCAAAAATTACTCCCTGTTCTGCTAAAAATTTTTTCCTATCGCTTTCATTTGAGAATATAAATTTTTGTTTTGAAGTAAAATAAACAAATTTTAAATAACCATATAGTAAAATCGTGATTATATTAACCGCACAATTATTATTTTTTAGAAATTTTTTAAAAGCTTTTCTCATTATTTTAACATGTTACAAGCTTTTTCTATTCTAATACAGGCTTCTTTTAAATCTTCCATAGAAATAGCATAAGAAATTCTAAAATACCCTTCTAAGCCGAAAGCAATCCCCGGTACTACAGCAACTTTAGCCTCTTCAAGTAAATACTCGCCTAAATCATTACTATTTTTTATGATTTTACCGGATAAAGTTTTCAAGCCAAATATTTTATCGCATTTAACGAATAAATAAAACGCTCCTTCGGGTTTGTAACAACTAAAATATTTTATCCTCTCTAGAATTGACAGTGCTAAATCACGCTTTTTTTGAAAATTCAAAGCGTTTTGCTTAATAAAATCTTGCGTACCGTTTAGGGCTTCAATAGCCGCAACTTGACTTATAGAACAAGGATTTGAAGTACTTTGCGATTGAATAATAGCCATAGCTTTAATTAAATCTCTAGAACCGGTGCCGTAACCTATCCGCCAACCGGTCATCGAGTAAGCTTTAGATACGCCGTTTACGGTAAATATTCTATCCTTTAAATCACTAGCTATTTGTGCTAAGGTATAAAATTTAAAATCGTCAAAAATAATATGCTCATAAATATCATCCGACATTATGTTAACATGCGGATATTTTCGCAACAATTTAGCAATATTTTCCAGCTCTTCATAAGAATAGCTAGAGCCGGTCGGATTACTCGGGGAATTAATAATCAGCCATTTAGTTTTAAGCGTAATTAACTGCTCTAATGCTTCGCTACTTAACTTAAAATTACTTTCAATTCCGCAATTAGCAAAAACCGGTTTACCTCCCGCAAGTAAGACCATATCGGGATAAGAGACCCAGTAAGGTGCCGGAATAATTACCTCATCGCCGTCATTTAAAGAAGCCATAAACAGGTTATATATAACCTGCTTGCCGCCGCTACATACTATTATCTCATCAAGTTCATAATCTAAATTATTCTCACGTTTAAATTTATTTTGCACTGCTTGTTTAAGAAGCGGCATACCTTCAACATTCGTATATTTGGTAAATCCGTCCCTTATTGCTTTTATTGCCGCCTCTTTTATATTATCGGGTGTATCAAAATCAGGTTCTCCCGCACCGAGTGAAATAATATCCACGCCGGCTTTTTTCAGTTCAAGCGTCTTTTTAACCACCGCCAAAGTCGGAGAAGGCTTGATAACGCTTAAGCGTTTAGAAATGATGGACATAAATTAACCCCTAATTTGTTGACGGTAACATTTGTAAGATATATATTTGTATTATTAAATAAAATTTAGATGTCATGTTTGGTAGCAAAATAACTTCTACGATAAAAGATAAGATAAAACTTTATTATTATAAAATAACAAACATCCCTAATTGGTGCAAAAATAAGATTCTAGATTCTACAAACTATTATAATGATTGTAAGTACAAACTCAGCCATTTAAAAGAGACCAATTTTGAGTTAGGAATTGATCATTTATATAAAGGAAATCTAAATGATGCAATATTAAGATTTAAATTGGTCGATAAATTTTTTGCACGTGCAGACCCTAAAATATATTATTGGCTTGCCTGGACTTACTTTTTAAAAAATAATTATTCAACCTCTCTGGATTATGCTCAAAAATCTTCTACGGAAGATAAGGCACAGCTAGGAAGGTTTTTACAAAATTATAAAAATGCGAAGGAAATTCCCGAAGCGGTGCAGCAACAATATAGAGATTTAACGGCAAGATACTATACTAATAGTTTTCGCAATGAAAATGATATTCACCTTCCTTATAGCTTTATTCATGAAACTATAAACCGGATAACTGATTTACCTGATAATTATAATATTTTAGAATTAGGCAGTAATGTTGGACTTATAGGGTATGAAATTCAAAAACGTTTTCCTGAAAGCTTTAGCTTAACCGGTGTTGAAAGTTCTACCGTCATGAATAATTTACTAAATATATATTATCCTAATACCAAAATTTATGATCAAGTATTTGAGGTTTCAATACCGGATTTTATAAAACAATCATCCGATAAATTTAGTGTAGTGTTGAGCTTTTGCGGCTTATCCTTTACCAGTAACTTAAAAATTTATTTTGATGCTATTTATTCTTTGTTAAATGAATCCGGATATTTTGCCTTTTGTCTACCGGTTGCGGCAAGTACAAGTTACTCTTTAAAACGGAAAGAATTTATTTTTAATTTAGACGAAATCATTGAAATCTTAAATACCGGCAAGTTTACTATATTAAGTTCTCAAAAATTAATGCTAGCGGAAAACAATAAATATTGTATTGTAGTGTGTAAAAAAGCTAGCATTTAAACTATGAAGATATTAATATTACCTATCATCTTATTAATGATAGGTCTTTGTCCTTTTATTGTTCAAGCCGATCTTGAATATATTGACGATGATAAGTATAACTATAATACTACCGATATCGGCTGTAGCCGAGTTTATGATCCGTATGAAAAATTAAATCGCAAAATTTTTGCTTTTAATTCGGTGTTAGATTATTTGATTTTACGCCCCTTAGCCGTCGGTTATAAGAAAGCTACCAATAATTATACTAAAACAAGAGTTAACAGTTTTATTAATAATATCGATACTCCTCTTACTGCCGTAAATTACGGACTACAGTTAAATTACGATAAAACCGTGAAAAGTGCTTGGAGATTTATCATTAATACGACTCTTGGCATAGGGGGGTTATTTGACGTGGCAAGCAAAGTAGGTTTGCCTTCGGAACGCCAAACTTTCGGTAATACTTTAGCACATTACGGCGTCGCTCCTGGACCTTATTTAGTATTACCCCTAATCGGTAGTACTAATGCTCGAGATATGACCGATTCGATATTTACAAACTATGCACTTAATCCTATGACATATTATACTCATAATGATTTTGATCTAACTACTTTAGCGATTAGTAAAATAAATGACCGATATATCGCCTTACCTTTTAGTGATTATATCATGAACAACTCCACCGATCCTTACATTGCTATTAGGTCGGCTTTACATCAAGCTAGAGAGGCGTCGATTCAGTATCCGGCAAATTTTAAATGCCCACAAGTTAAAACAAAATTTAATACAAAAAATATTAATTAAATTATAGAGGTTGCTATGAATAGAATTATTACAGCTATATTTTTATTATTTATTACTTTTTCTGCCTATTCGGATAATAGCGTGCCTGAGGGATTAAGCGATTATATCACTAAGCTTGTAAGTGAAGCTTCCAGTACACTTAACGATCCAAACTTAACCCAAGACGTAAAAATTGCGAAAGCACGCAGCTTAATTTCAAGTAACTTAGACTTTGAGTGGATGGCTAATTATACGCTTGGTCGTCAGGGCAGAAAAGGTTTGTCGCCCGAGCAAACTAAAGAATTTATAAGTGTCTACTCTAAATATGTTACTAAAGCTTATACAGATTTAATAAAAGACTATAAGGGTGAACAACCGAAAATAACTGGAGTTCGCCAATCAGGTTCCACCTCCACGGATTTTATAGTAACGATGAATATAGTCAGCAATACGGGACAAGAGCCTATTAGAGTGGAATATTTAGTACGTCAAATAAAAAACGGCGGGAAAAACACTTTTAAAGTTTCGGATATAGTAACTGAAGGCGTAAGTCTTATCAGTGCTCAACAACAAGAATTTACTAACACGCTACAAACTGAAGGTTTTGATAAGTTAGTAGAAAATTTGAAAAAGCATTCTTCGTAATAAGTAGGCGTTGTTGCGTGGCTCATAATTTACCGTATTATGGTTATTACAAATATGGTGTCATACCGTGGCTTGACCACGGTATCCAGAAAAAATCTTAATAAAAAGACTGGATGCCGTGATCAAGTCACGGCATGACACCGTACGGTTTGCAAAAATTTGATCCACGCAGCAGCAACGCCGGACGGCATGACACCGATCAATCCCAGAAAAATACGAAAACCTTAAATGAAAATTCTAGCCGGTAATAGTAATAGAATACTCGCAAAACATCTGGCCTTAGCATTAAATGCTCATTACATAGAATGTTTAACTACATATTTTAACGATACCGAAATAAAGGTAGAAATTTTAGAACCTATTTATAATGAAGATATTGTTATAATTCAGTCAACTTCAAGACCGGTTAATGATCATCTAATTGAATTGTTATTATTAATAGATACCGCAAAAAGAGCTAAAGCAAAACAGATTATTGTCGTCATACCGTATTTCGGCTATAGCCGTCAAGATCGTATATTTGCTAATGAGATTTCAATTCCCGCACGATTAATAGCCAATCTTTTAGAAATTACGGGTGCAACTTCTATAATTACCGTTGATTTGCATACTGATAAAATAGAGAAGTTTTTTAAAATTCCTATTAAAAATCTATGCCCTATAAGTTTGTATTTACCTTTTCTGAAAAATTATAATGATCTTATTATAGTCTCTCCTGACAAAGGCAGTATTAAACGAGTTCAAAAAATTAACAAACTATTTAATGCAGATATAGCCACTATTGATAAACAAAGAGATATTAATAACATCTGCGAAATGACAAAAATAACCGGAGACGTTAAAGGAAAAAATTGTGTGTTAATTGATGATATTATCGATAGCGGTGAAACTATTTGTCAAGCGGCTAAATTTTTAATGGATAATTCGGCTTTATCGGTTGATGCGTTTGTAACTCATCCTGTATTTTCAGCAGGCTCTCTAAAAAATATCCAAAATTCGGTTATAAATAACATTTACGTAACAGATACTATACAAGTTGCTAATTTATCTGCTAAATTTCATATAATACCGATAGCACCTATTATTATCCAAGCATTACAAAATATATTATAAATATGCAGTTAGCTCAATGCACACTTGAAATTGATTTAGCAAAAATAAAAGCTAACTATCGTATTTTACGTAACATTTGCACGAATTCGGCAGTAGGGGCAGCTGTTAAAGCTAATAGCTACGGGCTTGGAGCAAATCAAATTTCTAAGGCACTAGAAGAAGAAAATTGCCGCTTTTTCTTTGTAGCTTCAAGCATCGAGGGAATAAATCTACGTAAAATATTGAGTAGCCACTCAAATATTTTAGTCCTTAACGGCGTTTCTCAAAACGATGCTGCGGAATTCGTTGAATATAATTTAATACCGGTACTTAACAATCTAGAACAAATAAAAATATGGCAACAATTTGCCAAAACTCGTAATCAGCTATTACCATGCTTTTTGCATTTTAATACCGGTATAAATCGCTTAGGTCTAACCCACGCCGAAATAGAGCTTATCATCAATGATCGTGATTTATTAGAAGGGTTACAGTTACAATATATTATAAGCCATTTAGCCGCTTCCGAAGAAGCCGAGAACCCTTATAATTTTGAGCAATTAACAAAATTCAAAAGCTATTTACAACATTTTCCGAGCGTAAAAACAAGTTTAGCTAGCTCAAGTGCTATATTTCTAGGTAAAAATTACCATTTTGATTTAGTAAGACCCGGGATGGCTTTATACGGTCTTAACCCTTTAGGCAAAGGTAAGCCAAACCCAATGCAAAATCCTGTTACCCTTACCGCACCGATAATACATTTACAAAAATTGACAACAGGCAGTTCTATCGGTTATAATAGATCATTTATAACCGAACGTGATAGCATAATTGCTACGTTACCGCTAGGTTATGCAGACGGCTATAGCCGAAATTTTAGTAACTGCGGAGAAGTGTTTATTAACGGTTATGTTGCACCCGTAATAGGGCGGGTATCAATGGATTTAGTTAATATTGATGTTACCGATCTACCTCATTCACAAATTTTTCTAGGTCAACAAGTAGAGATAATAGGGAATTATTGTACTCCGGATAAAATAGCAAATATTATAGGCACTATCGGATATGAAATATTAACTAGCCTCGGTAATAGATATAAAAGAGTATATACTCGATGAACTTCAAAAATTGCCTAGCCTTCACCAATTTGATTTTGACAGCGAATTTTGTAAAGCTCGCCTTTACGCATGTATTATTTATACACTTGTGCAGACTCGCTTTAAAATTCATCTGTCAAAATCAAATTGTTCTTGGCTTTTGTCGTCTTAATAAGCTCTGCGGTGCTCACGTATAAAGGATACGCTGTGCTCCTCGACTTATAGACTCCTTGCTCTTTTTGAAGTTGATCTTCGTATATCAATTTATTTCACAGGAGTGAATAATGATACTTAATATGGTTAACTTAATCGGCAAACGCACTATTGATATTGCAAGAAATGTCGGGGCTTTTTCGTTATTTAGCTTCGCAGCGGTTAGTAGTATTGTTAGACCTCCTATATATTTCAGTTTAATTTATCGGCAATTATTATTTATCGGTTTCTATTCTTTGCCGGTCGTCGCAATGACTACTTTTTTTTCCGGAGCAGTGCTAGCACTACAAAGCTATACGGGATTCTCACGCTTTTCTGCCGAAAGCTCAATTGCAACGGTAGTAGTGTTATCTTTAACCAGAGAACTCGGACCTGTTCTTGCCGGTCTTATGGTTGCCGGTCGTGTAGGTGCTTCAATTGCTGCTGAAATTGCCACGATGCGAGTAACTGAGCAAGTAGATGCTCTATATACTTTATCTACCGATCCGATTAAATATTTAGTGTTGCCAAGAGTAATAGCGGCAGTTATTACCTTGCCGTGCTTAGTGTTAATCGGTGATATAGTCGGTGTAATGGGCGGTTATTTAGTAGGGGTATATAAGCTTAATTTTAATAGTGTAGGATATTTAACTAATACTTTTCAATATTTAAAAGCAATTGACGTAATTTCCGGCTTAGTAAAAGCAGGAGTTTTCGGCTTTATTATTTCTATAGTAAGTTGCTATAGCGGCTATTATTCTAATAAAGGTGCAAAAGGCGTCGGGATGGCGACTACTTCGGCGGTAGTAAATTCCTCTATTCTTATTTTGCTTAGTAATTACCTGATAACCGAATTATTTTTTAATGTATAGCGTAAATAGGCATTGTTGCATGGATACCCAAACCGCCATGGCGAGACCACAAAGGGCGTTGTTGCATGGATCGAATTTTTGGTGTCATTCCCGCAAGGCATTGTTGCGTGGATACTTTCAACGTCATTGCGAGCGACTGAAAGGAGCGTGGCAATCCAGGAAAATAATAAATTTCATAGTGCTTTTTGTCATTTTTTTCCTAGATTGCCACGTCGATGCTACGCATCTCCTCGCAATGACGAGGTAAAATCGAGCCACGCAACGACGCCACTCTAATGTGTGAATGACATTAGAGTTCTTTCCAAACTCGCTTATAGGGAGGAATTTGAAGGAGACACGGAGCACAGAACCGCAGCGTACTCTAGTGTACGTGAGGATTCGAGCACCGGATCGACGTACAAATTACCCCTAGAAGTAGAGTTTGGAAAAAACTCTATTGAGAAAATAGGAAAATGATACCACACAAACCAATTCTTCATTTGCAGGCAATATTATATTTATATCATCTGTTAAGTTTTATACTGCTACCGATATATTTTATCATAATTTTTATTCGGCTGTTAATAGGTAAAGAAGATATAAGCCGAGTAAAAGAACGCTTTGCTTTAGGGCAAAAAAGAAAAGGGGGAGAGTTTTTAATATGGATACATGCAGCAAGCGTTGGGGAGTCGGTAGCTGCTTTGAATTTGATTAGAAGCATAAATAGTCGATTCCCGCAAATACGTTTTTTAGTCACTTCTTGGACAACAAGTGCTGCTAGAATGTTAACGGCTAAATTGCCCGATATAGCTATTCATCAGTTTCTGCCGATCGATAATATTATTTTTGTTAAGAAATTTTTAAAAAATTGGCGACCTGATTTAGGGATTTTTATAGAATCCGAATTATGGCCATGCATGATTATCGAAGGGGCAAAATATAGCAAATTATTATTACTAAACGCTCGTATTTCTGATAAATCGTTTAAGTCTTGGCAAAAAAGAAAAAATTTTTTCGCCTTGATTGTTAAAAATTTTAGCAAGATTATTGTACAAAGTGAAGTTGACCGACAAAAATTTAACGAGCTGGGTATTCCCGAAATAGTCAATTTAGGTAACATTAAATTCGCTAATCAAAAACTTGAGGTAAATGAACAAGAATTAGCTATATTAGCTGCTCACCTTAAGAATAAGCGTATTATCGTCTTTGCCAGCACTCATCCGGAAGACGAGAAAGTAATTTTTCCTATTCTTAAAAGCTTAAAACGGCAATTTTCAGATTGCTATTTTATTTTAATCCCTCGTCATCCTGAGCGTGTAAAGTCAATAATTGATAATTGTGTTTTGTTAAATTTAGCAATTACCGCTAAATCGCAAAATAATTTGCCGATTTTAAGCGATGACCTTTATATTGTCGATAAATTCGGCGAAATGGGCTTATTCTTTTCTTTATCTTCAATTTCTTTTATCGGTGGGTCATTCAAGCAAGGCGGGCATAACATATTAGAAGCGGCATATTTTGCTAATTGTATTATATTCGGTCCTGATATGAGTAAAAACACCGACATTGCGAGCGATGCGGTTAACAACAAATCGGCCATTCAAATTAAAGACGAGAATGATTTACTCGCAAAGCTGCAATATCTCTTAACCTCGAGTAATAAGAAGACGCTAAAAAATTATCAAGAAAATGCTTTAAAATTCGTTAATAAAAATCAGTCGATATTAGAAGATTATTTGAGTGTTATCAAGGAATATGTTGATTGATGCGTACGGTGTCATTCTAGTCCCTTGATCACGGCATCCAGTCTTTTTTATCAAGATTTTTCTGGATACCGTGGTCAAGCCACGGTATGACATTGGAATCATTTTTGAGCTATGCAACAACACCGCAAGCGTTGTTGCATGGTTCTAAAAAAAGTGCTGTATGTCATTCCCGCGAAGGCGGGAATCCAGGCTTTACTTTGTCATGCTGAACTTGTTTCAGCATCTCTTGCAATAGATCCTGAAATAAATTCAGGATGACTTATTATAATGTTTCTCTGGATTCCCGCCTTTAGCTAGAATGACATCAAAGATATGAAAACTGCTTTCTATATACCTAGATTTTTTAGTCACATAGGAATAATAAAATATTACAACAGACAGTAGCTATAACTCCGAGACAGTCACACATACCATACCCTGTGTTTTGATCATCAGCATCTATAATATTATTAAAATTATTTTCGGGATATACGCTATTATTTTGCGTCCCTTGATTATTATTATTTATATTAGATTCTTTGAATAATGCATTTGAAATAGTGGATACTAATATGCGTTTTTCTGAAGCTGAGTTAGTATTATTTAACGGTGTAGTTTGTTTATGAGTTCCTGCTAAATTGTTATGACTTGCCATACTATCCTTATTCTGAAACTATCTACATTGAGAATTAAAGAATCATAAAGCAAAAACCTTCGTTTTTGCCCATAATGTATTAAATTTCTCTATAGACGCATCATAATTTATGCTAGCGGCATTGTCAAGTTAAGTATAAATAAGGCAATAACCATACATAGCCCATTATATATTTAGTTTGGTTTATCGTAAACTTGCTCTATTTTCCCGTCAAGCCCCATTAAAAAAGTGTAGACTTTCAAATTTGGAAATTTTTCGTTAATGATTTTGCGTGCTTTATTTAAAGTTTCCGTATGTATATCTGTTTCTTTTTGAGGCGTTGCAAGATATTCTGCTCCAACAAGAAGCTTATATGCTCCGCATTCACGATGGTCGAGAAAGATAACTTGTTTAATATTATGTAGTTTTTGTAAAATATCTATAACATCTTCAATTGTTTTACCCCAATAAGGATATTGATCGCTAACTAAAGCAAGAGAAGAACCGGGGAGCGATACTTGATCATAATCTTCTAGTAAATTTAATTTGCTCATAAACTCAACGGTTTCACTTTGTAGACGAAAATCTACACAAGAAATAAGAAGAGTAGAAGCTGTATTAAGGGTACGAAGATGTTCGTTACTTACTGTTACTTTTAAAGTTTCTTTGCCGGAAATTATATCTTTGCTGTCAGCATAAAGATTAACATTAGTTAATATAATTAATCCTAAAACTATATATTTTATATATGACATACTATTATACTTTTAACTTATTAATGAAAGTAAATAGCTTAAGGGAAACTATTTAGAAAAGCATAGATAATTTATATTATATTTTAGAAATAATTTTTAATTATGGTAAAAAAGCAATAAAGCCGAAATTATTTAGTATAGTTAAGTTCTAGTGTTTTAACTCCCATAAAACTTAACTAGTTGTTAGTTTCCTTGCATCAAATGCTTCAACGTGTTATTTTAATCGATTTTAATTATAGCAATTATAATGCTTGAATATTTTATAGAATTTTCGCCCCATATTCTTTTTATTGTTAAAGGAACGTTAGTCACTTTAAAATATAGTGTGATTGCCGTTATATTAGGTTTGCTAATAGGGGGATTATTAGCAATTTGTAAAGTAAGCGAAAATTTTATATTACGATTATTTGCCAATTTTTATACTTCTATTTTTCGAGGCACGCCTTTACTTATTCAGTTAAGTATTATTTATTTCGGTTTACCTTATTTAATCGGTATTAAACCTAGCGTGTTTGTTGCCGGAGTTACGGCTTTTTCCCTTAATTCGGGGGCATATGTTTCAGAAATAATTAGAGCCGGTATTAATGTGGTTGATAAAGGGCAAGTTGAAGCGGCGGAAGCTCTTGCTATACCGAAAGCGTTAATAATGAAAGATATAATTTTACCGCAGGCAATTAAAAATATATTTCCTTCTCTAATAAATGAGCTAGTTAATTTGATAAAAGAATCGGCAATTATTTCTACAATCGGTGAAATGGATTTAATGCGTAGAGCAACAATAGTGTCGGGAGAAACGTATAATTATTTTTTACCGGCTCTTATTGCTGCTTCGTGTTATTACATTCTAGTTATGATAATCAGCAATATAGCAAAAATAATAGAGAAAAAGCTAACAGTTAGTTAAAACGTCCTTGCTTTTATAGAAAAAGTGATTATAATTTAAATTTAGTGCTGTCTGAGGTGCGAGGATATCCCAAACGTCATTGCGAGCGACTGAAAGTGCCATTGTATGGCTTAAATTTTTGCAAAGCGTACGGTGTCATTCTAGTTCTTTGATCACGGCATCCAGAAAAAGCCTTAATAATAAAGACTGGATACCGTGGTCAAGCCACGGTATGACACCGTACTTGTAATAACCATAATACGGTAAATTATGAGCCAGGCAACAACGTCGATCAAGTCACGAGGTGACAGTTCCTCATTTACGAACAGTATATTTTGAATAAAGTTTTTTGGAGTGTTTTTTTAATGCCGACATATAATCAACTAGTACGTTTTGGGAGAAAATCAAAAACTCGTAAAACGAAATCTCCTGCCTTAGAGGCTAATCCTTTTAAAAGCGGTGTTTGTCTTGTGGTCAAAACGGTGACCCCTAAAAAGCCTAATTCTGCTCTTCGTAAAATTGCTACGGTACGTTTAAGTAATAAAAGAAGCGTTAATGCTTATATACCCGGTGAAAAGCATAGCATAAAAGAGCATGATAGAGTATTAGTAAGAGGCGGACAGGTTCCTGATCTTCCGGGGGTGAAATATCACATCGTACTCGGTGCTTATGATATTCAAGGTGTTAAAGGGCGTAAGCAAGGTCGTTCACGTTACGGTGCTTCCCGTAAACAAGCCGTAGCTGCAAAAAAATAATTACATAGATAGAGAGAAAAATAAATGTCACGTCGTCACGCCGCAGAAAAGCGAGTAATTTTACCTGATATGAAATATAACAGCACTTTGCTGTCAAGATTTATTAATAATATTATGAAAGAAGGTAAAAAGGCTCTTGCAGAAAAAATAGTTTATTCAGCTTTTAATAAGATGGAAAGAAAACATAAAGTAGAGCCTTATGAAGCTTTTAATACTGCCATGAATAATGTAAAGCCTTACCTTGAAGTGACTTCGGTTAGAGTGGGCGGAGCTAATTACCAAGTGCCGGCTCCCGTGGATGAAAGAAGAGGGTATGCTCTAGCATCACGTTGGATTATTAACGCTGCATTGAAGCGATCTGAAAAAATGATGATTGATAAGCTCGCAGAAGAATTATTTGAGGCGTCAAATAATAGAGGTGCCGCTATCAAAAAGAAAGAAGATACCCATAAAATGGCTGAAGCTAACAAAGCTTTCTCTCATTTTAGTCCTAAAAAAATGAAGTAAGGTAAACTAAAAATGAGTAAAAAAGCAAAGCTTAACGATATTCGTAATATCGGTATATGTGCGCATATTGATGCAGGCAAAACGACTACTACGGAGCGTATTCTATATTATACCGGAAAATCTCATAAAATAGGTGAAGTCCATACGGGCAACACAACCATGGACTGGATGGCGCAGGAGAAAGAGCGTGGTATTACTATTACGTCAGCTGCTACCACTTGCGAATGGAACGGGAAACAAATTAATATTATCGATACGCCCGGACACATTGATTTTACTATCGAAGTAGAAAGATCGTTGCGTGTTCTTGACGGTGCGGTTGCCGTATTTGACGGTGTAGCAGGTGTTGAGCCGCAATCGGAAACCGTTTGGCGGCAGGCGGATAAATATAATGTGCCTAGGATGTGTTTTGTCAATAAAATGGACAGGATGGGTGCTGATTTCTACAGATGTGTAGAGATGATAAAAGACCGTTTGGGTGCAAAACCGCTTGTTTTGCAATTACCCATCGGTATTGAAGAAAATTTTAAAGGGCTAGTAGATTTAGTAAAAATGCAAGCCGTAATCTGGAAAGATGAATCTTTAGGAGCTAAATATTTTTACGAAGAAATTCCTGCAGATATGTTGGAGCTAGCTAAAAAATATCGTGCTAGTCTGCTGGATATGGTCGCTGATTTAGATGATCAGGTAATGGAAAAATATTTATCGGGTGAGGAAGTAGCCGAAGAAGAAATTAAGAAGTTAATAAGAAAAGGTACAATAGAAGCTAAATTTTATCCGGTTTTATGCGGGAGTGCTTTTAAAAATAAAGGCGTGCAGCCTTTGTTAGATGCCGTAGTAGATTATTTACCTTCGCCGGATGATATCAAAACGGTAAAAGGTATAGAAGTTAGTACCGGAGAAGAGCGGGATTTTCCAATTTCGGTAACAGAACCTTTTTCTGCTTTAGCTTTCAAAGTAATGACCGATCCACATGTTGGTTCTTTAACATTTATTAGAATATATACCGGTAAAATTGAGGGAAATACAACGGTTATTAACACCGTAAAACAAGTAGAAGAAAAAGTCGGTAGAATGCTGCTTATGCATGCTGACAAGCGTGAGGATATAAAAGAAGCCAGAGCCGGTGCTATTGTGGCGTTAGCAGGCCTTAAAAAGACTACTACCGGTGATACTTTATCTGCCATGGATAGACGAGTTATCTTGGAAAGGATAGAATTCCCCGAACCGGTTATTGAGTTGGCTGTGGAACCTAAATCAACTGCCGATCAAGAAGCTATGGGGCTGGCACTTGCTCGCCTTGCCTCTGAAGATCCGTCATTGATAGTGTCCACCGATAGGGAAACAGGGCAAACGATTATTAAGGGCATGGGTGAGCTTCATTTAGAAATCATCATTGACCGTATGCGAAGAGAATCTAAAGTTGAAGTAAATAGAGGTGCTCCTCAAGTAGCATATCGTGAAACTATTACTAAGGCTTGTGAAATTGATTATACACATAAAAAACAATCAGGCGGTGCCGGTCAATTTGCACGTGTAAAAATAATATTTGAACCGCAAGAAGAAGGATCGGGGTTCGTTTTTGAAAGTAAAATTGTCGGTGGATCTGTTCCAAAAGAATTTATCCCGGGTGTAGTGAAGGGATTAAACTATATTAAGGAAACCGGAGTTATTGCAGGTTACCCGATGATTGATTTTAAGGCTACTTTAATTGACGGTGCGTTTCATGATGTAGATTCTAGTGCTTTGGCATTTGAACTTGCGGCAAAAGAGGCCTTTAGAGAAGGTATGCCGAAAGGTAGTCCCAAATTACTAGAGCCTATTATGAAGGTTGAAGTTATTACTTTTAATGAGTATATGGGTTATATTATCGGTAATTTAAATAGTCGTAGAGGTTCTATTCAAAGCATAGAGCCACGGGCTAATGTGCAAGTAATTACTGCCAATGTTCCTTTAGCCGAGATGTTCGGCTACGTTAATATGCTTAGATCTTTATCTGAAGGAAGATCACAATATAGCATGCGATTCTCTCATTATGATCAAGTGCCAACGCAAATAGCAGAAGCTATCAAAGCTAAGAAGTAGAGAAAACGTTATTGTGAGGCGTTAGTGATCTTGTTGCATGGATCAAATTTTTGATGTCATTCCCGTGAAAACGGGGGGTTGTTGCTAGGCTTCAGAAAATGCCAAATTTGTCATACCGTGGCTTGACCACGGTATCCAGAAAAGCAATTAGAGGTGTACATTGTTTTAGCATTTTTACTGGATTCCGTGATTAAATCACGGAATGACAGAAGAAATATCGATCCATGTAACAATATCTGTACCTCCTCGCAATGGCGGACTTTAGAGGTCTTTATAGGCGGATTTTAATAAATATATATTGATTTGTTTTTAAAAATATGATAGGAGTGTAGCTCAATTGGTAGAGCGCCGGTCTCCAAAACCGGAGGTTGCGGGTTCGATGCCTGTCGCTCCTGCCCTTAGATAATTTAAAAATTCGATTTGTCGTTTGGAATTAGCAATTTAAGATATGTTTAAAGAAAATAAAATCTATAAATTTTTTGAGCAAGTCAAACACGAGACTTATAAAGTTGTTTGGCCTGCTAAAAAAGAATTAATTGCTTCAACATCGATAGTAGTGGTTGCGGTTTTTATTTTTAGCTTAATTTGTTTAGTATTGGATTACACTATACATAATATAATACAAATTTTACTTAACCTTGGTAAATAGCCGGTAAATAGGGAAAATTGTGACGGAGCAAAGCATTAGTAATACATTAACGGATTCTCAAAAACATGAAATGCGTTGGTACGTTATTCATACATTATCGGGTTCTGAAAAACGCATAAGGCAAATGATACTCGATAAGATACTTAAGCAAAAAATGTCTGAATTTTTTGAAGATATATTAGTTCCGGTTTTCGGAGTGCCTGAGGTTAAGCGAGGTAAAAACGTTAGGACTGAAAAAAAATTTATGCCTAGCTACATCTTGATAAAGATGAATATGAGCGATAAATCTTGGCATTTAGTAAAAAATATACCCGGAGTAACCGGGTTTTTAGGAAGTAAAACTACTCCAAAAGCTCTTACTGAAAGTGAAATACGGAATATTTTTAGTAAGTTAGAATCAGAAGCTAAAGAAGCTAAGGATTTTAAATTATTTGAAATCGGCGAGTCGGTCATAGTTACAGAGGGACCATTTGAAACTTTCGCAGGTATGGTCGAAGAAGTTGATCAAGAAAAAAATAAGTTGAGGGTTTCAATATCAATTTTTGGTAAAGCAACCCCGATAGAATTAAATTTTACGCAAGTGAAAAAAAATAACTAGGTTCTGTGAACAAATAGTATTATACGGTTTTTGTAAAAGAAAAAATTGATGAGATTAAAAATCGCCATTGCGAGGCGGTGTTGTTTGTGTGGCTCTAAAAAAGTGCTATATGTCATTCCTGCGAAAGCAGGAATCCAGAAAAATACTTAAAATAAGTAAAATTATATAAAAATTTACTATATAATTCGCTTAAATATTCTCTGGGTTCCTGACTTTAGCTAGAATGACATCAAAAATTCGAACCATGCAACAACGCCTTTATGGCTTCGCAATGACAGAGTTTTTATTAATTTTCGAGCCATGCAGCAATGCCTATGACCATTTGCAGTGACGGTTACTATACAGCAATATACAATTTTATAATAACAGACGTGAATAAAGTAAGGATTTATTAATGGCGAAAAAGATAAAAGGTTATATTAATTTAATTATTCCGGCAGCTAAGGCTGCTCCTGCTCCGCCTATCGGACCTGCACTCGGTCAGCGGAAGGTAAATATTATGGAATTTTGTAAAGCTTTTAATGCCGCAACACAAAATATTGCACCTAATACGCCTTTACCGACCGTAATTACCGTTTATGAAGATAGTAGTTTTACTTTTAGAATTAAGACGCCGCCGGCATCTTATTATCTAAAGCAATATGCCAAAATTGAAAAAGGGTCGAAAGCTACTAAAAAAGAAGCCATGATCGGCAAAGTTACTATGGATGACTGTCGTGAGATTGCTAAACTTAAAATAGTTGATCTTAATACTAATGATATTAATGCAGCTGCGAAAATTATTCGCGGTACTGCTGAATCCATGGGATTGGAAGTTGTAGGGAATTAATCATATGTCAATAAATAAAAAAATTGTTACCGCTAAAGCTAGCGGCGGTAAAAAAATAAGAGAAGCGAGAGAAAAGTTAGATTTATCTACTTTATATAATTTAACAAGCGGTATTGAATTTTTAAAGTCTGTGTCATATGTAAAATTTGACGAAACTTTAGAAATAGTAATGAAATTAGGCGTAGACCCTCGGCATTCTGATCAGATGGTGCGAGGAGTTATTACTTTGCCTGCCGGTACCGGTAAAACCGTGAAAGTTGCAGTTATCTGCAAAGAAGAAAGAATAGAAGAGGCAAAAAAAGCCGGAGCAGATATGGCTGGCTCGGTAGAGATTATTGAAGAAATTAAAGCCGGTAAAATTAATTTTGATGTCTGCATAGCAACGCCGGATATGATGTCTGTCATCGGTTCAGTTGCAAGGATTTTAGGACCTAAAGGTTTAATGCCTAATCCAAAGCTTGGTACCGTAACATTAGATATTACGACTGCCGTAAAAAATGCCAAAAGCGGACAAGTGGAATATAGAGCAGAGAAAGCTGGTATAATTCATGCAGGTGTTGGAAAATTATCTTTTTCGGAGCAAGATTTACGAGAAAATTTACAAGCTTTGATCACTGCGGTAATTAAAGCAAAGCCTGCCGGTGTTAAAGGAAATTATTTAAAGGCAATGTATTTATCTTCTACTATGGGACCATCAGTAAAAATAGATTTAGCCAGTATATTGTAATACTATTCAAGGAGAATTAAAAAGTGTTAAGATCGGAAAAGCCAATAGTTGTAGAAGAGCTTGAAAAGGTTTATAAGGAATCAACTTCCGTAATTGTTGCTCATTATCATGGGTTAACGGTTAGTCAAATTAGTTCACTTAGAGAGTCTCTTAAAGTTAAAGGAGCCGGTTTTAAAGTTGTTAAAAATACTTTGGCTAAAATAGCTGCTAATAAAGCGGGGCTAGACGGTGCCGTTAATTTGTTTGCAGGTCCTACTGCTATTGCTTATTCTAAAGACCCGGTTGAAGTGGCAAAACTTGTTGTAGATTTTGCTAAATCTAATGACAATCTCAAAATAGTAGGTGGTATAGTTAATGACCAACTATTAAATGAACATTCAATAAGAGAGCTTTCTAAGTTACCGTCGCTAAACGAGCTTAGAGGTAAAATTATAGGGTTGTTACAAGCTCCTGCTACAAAAATAGTGGGTGTATTACAAGCACCGGCATCAAGCTTGGTAAGAGTGATACAAGCATATGTTAATAAAAATTAATTAAGACATTAAAGTAAAAAGGAAAAAACTATGGCAACATTAGCTAAAATTAAAGAAGAATTATCATACCTGACATTAATGCAAGCAGCTGAGCTTGTAAAAGCTCTTGAAGAAGAGTGGGGCGTGTCTGCTGCTGCGCCTGTTGCAATGGCTGCTGCTGCACCGGCTGCTGCTGAAGCAGTTGCTGAAAAAACAGATTTTGATGTAATTTTAGTAAGTAGCGGTGATAAAAAAATAGAAGTAATTAAAGTAGTAAGAGAAATTACCGGACTTGGCTTGATAGAAGCTAAAAATTTAGTAAGCGAAGCTCCTAAGCCGGTTAAACACGGCGTAAACAAAGAAGAAGCTGAAAAAATCAAAGCAAGCTTAGAAGCCGCAGGTGCAAAAGTTGAATTAAAGTAATTAAGATTTAGCTCGTCATTGCGAGAAAATTCGAGCATTGTTGCATAGCTCGAAAAAAGTGCTAGATGTCATTCCGTTGATCGCAGGAATCCAGAAAAAACACTTAAAATAAGTAAAATTATATAAAAATTTACTATATAATTCGCTTAAATATTCTCTAGGTTCCTGTTTTCACGGGAATGATATAGAAAATTCGAGCCATGCAACAACGCCGCTATTATTTGAGCCTTTAATTTACAATCAAGGTTAAGTCATCCTTACCCTTGATTGTTCTATTTTAATCAGCTTTAGGATAGTTTGCCATCCTATCTGCATTTAAGATAGCAAGCTCTATAGCGTAGCACTTAGATTATTTAACTTGATAAAGTAAATAAAGTCATTTTTGTAAATTATTAAAATTTAGTGAATTATATATTTAAATATAAAATGCTAATTTTTCTAAAGGATAAAAATAAATTAATTTAAACTTTGTTCATAGAACCTAGTATAACCAATTTTTTAAAGTTAAATCTATAAGTTTCTGTAAATTTCTTTTCTAAAGAAGAAGCTTATAGATATTTTGCTTTTTATGGTTATTGTGGCATTGTTGCATGGATCGATTTTACCTCGTCATTGCGAGGAGATGCTAGCTATCTCCGTGGCAATCCAGTAAAAAATAGCTAAAGATGCTATGAGATTTTTTATTTTCTAGATTGCCACGCTCCTTTCAGTCGCTCGCAATGACGTTTAGGGTATCCACGCAACAATGCCTTGCGAGGACATGCTAGCTATCTCCGTGGCAATCAAGGAAGAAATAGCTAGATTGCTTCGCTTCGCTCGCAATGACGGCGAGAGTCTTAGATTGCCACGCTCCTTTCAGTCGCTCGCAATGACGTTTGGGGCATCCATGCAACAATACTGTGCAGGAATGACATATAACACTTTGCTCGGTCCATGCAACAATGCCTGTTATTGTACAGTTAGAAAATATTACAGTTAATTTGGATGAATTTGGAATTGGGTGTAAAGATAAATAATTATTAATAGTTAGAGTAAGAAATAGCCTATAGTAATAGGCTGATTTTAATCAGCTATAGGCAATATTGTTGTCTAATGCTCATTAGCTACTGCATATTTCATAAAGCTTGATATAATCGAATTTGAAAGAAACTTGCTTGTGCTCACGTATTTTTAACGATTAGCACAGGCTCGCCTTTAAATTCCTCAAATCTTCCGTTTTATGAAATATGCTGTATAACCTAATTCATCTAAATTAACTATCAAATAAACCTATAAATTAGTGATTGAAGAATATTAATTTAGAGAAATACTAAATAGTTCATTTTTGTTATTAAAGTAACGTCGACAACAGTTTTATTAGGAGATTATATGGCTTCATTAAGGGATAATATCACAACTCAGCCCTTGTCGAATAGTAAACGAATAAGAAAGAATTTTGGACATATAAATCTAGTAGCGGATATACCGAATTTAATTGAAATTCAAAAAAATTCCTACGAGAAGAATTTTTTACAGCTTACGATAAAAGATACTGAAAGAAAAAATAAAGGGTTGCAATCCATATTAAATTCTATCTTTCCTATTTCCGATCCTTCAAATGTTGCTAATTTAGAATTTGTTAAATATGAATTTGATACCCCGAAATATGACGTAGAAGAATGTAGTCAAAGAAGCTTAAGTTATGCAGCTCCTCTTAAAGTAACTTTGAGGTTAAGTATCTGGGATATTGATGAGGATACCGGTGCAAGGGAAATTAAGGGTATTAAAGAGCAAGAAGTTTATATGGGAGATATCCCGTTAATGACCAAAAACGGTACTTTTATTATTAATGGTACGGAACGGGTAGTAGTTTCTCAAATGCATCGTTCCCCGGGGGTGTTTTTCTATCATGATGAAGGAAAAGTACATTCATCGGGAAAGCTTTTATATTCCTCTAGAGTTATTCCTTACAGAGGATCATGGCTTGACTTAGAATTTGATGCTAAAGATATCGTTTATTTCAGAATAGATAGAAAAAGAAAACTCTATGCTACTACTTTACTTAGAGCAATAGGTATGAATACTAGTGAAATTATAAAATTTTACTATCAGACGGTAACTTATCAAGCGAAAGATAAAGGTTGGGCGGTTGAGTTTATGCCGAAATCTATTACTGCTCATCGTTTAACAACTGATTTAATAAATGCCGATACGGGTGAAATAATACTTGAGGCAGGTAAGAAAGTTACTCCTCGTTTAGCTAAAAAATATTCAAGTGAAGGAGTAAAGAATATTTTAGTAACGCATGAATCTCTAATAGGTAAATACCTATCGGAAGATTTGGTAGATCCGACTAGTGGAGAAATATTGGCGGGTGTCGGTGAAATAGTCACTGCCGATACGTTAAAGGTTATTGCCGAACTTAAAATTACCTCTATCGGTGTGTTAGTCATAAGTCCTCAATCAGGTCCTTATATAAGGAATACTTTATTTGCCGATAAAAATCACGATCGTGAATCGGCTTTATTTGATATAGTTAGAGTATTAAGACCGGGAGAACCGGCAAATATTGAAGCTGCCGAAGCGTTATTTCATAATTTATTTTTTGAGCCTGAAAGATATGACCTTTCTGAGGTCGGTCGGATAAAAATGAATTCCAGATTAGAGTTGGCTATTCCTGAAGAAAATACAGTTCTTACCATTGATGATATTAAGCATATTTTGAGGGTTTTAGTAGAGCTTAAAGACGGTAAGGGAATTATCGACGATATCGATCATTTAGGTAATAGAAGGGTTAGGTCTGTCGGAGAATTGATTGAAAATCAATTTAGGGTAGGTCTGGTTCGTATGGAGAAATTGGTAGTTGAGAGAATGTCAGCGGGTGATGTTGATACTGTAATGCCTCATGATTTAGTGAATTCTAAAATTTTAGTTTCCGTAGTAAAAGAATTTTTTAGTACCTCTCAACTATCTCAATTTATGGATCAAACTAATCCATTATCGGAAATCACGCATAAAAGAAGATTGTCGGCACTTGGTCCCGGCGGTTTGAGCCGTGATAGAGCAGGTTTTGAAGTACGTGACGTACATCCTACTCATTACGGTCGTATTTGCCCGATTGAGACGCCGGAAGGTCAAAATATCGGTTTAATTAATTCGATGGCTACCTATGCTAGAATTAATAAACACGGCTTTATAGAAAGTCCTTATAGAAAAGTCGTTAACGGTAAGGTAACTGATGAAGTAGTTTATTTGTCGGCGATTGAAGAAGGTAAATATAAAATCGGTCAAGCTAATTCTAAAGTCGATAAAAAAGGCGTATTGCAAGATGAGTTTATCAATTGCCGAATTGAAGGCGGTAATTTTGCTCTAGTAGAGCCGAATGAAGTAGATTTCATTGATATTACTCCTATGCAAATCGTCTCTATTGCCGCCTCGCTTATTCCTTTCCTTGAGAATGACGATGCTAACCGTGCGTTAATGGGATCGAATATGCAGCGGCAAGCCGTGCCTTTAATTAAATCAGATGCACCTTTTGTCGGTACAGGGGTTGAAGGAGTGGTAGCAAAGGATTCCGGTGCTTCGGTACTCGCTTTACATGACGGTATAGTTGAGCAAGTTGATTCAAATAGAATTGTAATTAGAACTACGCAAGAAAAATCTGACGGCTCGCCTTCTGTCGATATCTATAATTTATTAAAATTCCAGAAATCTAACCACAATACTTGTATCAATCAAAAACCTTTAGTTAAAGTCGGTTATCACGTTAAGAAAAACGATATTATAGCTGATGGACCTAGTACCGATAACGGCGAGATTGCATTAGGTAGAAATGTGTTGGTCGCCTTTATTCCTTGGAGCGGCTATAACTTTGAAGATTCAATTTTAATATCGGAGCGTATAGTAAAAGAAGATGTCTTTACCTCTATTCATATTGAAGAATTTGAAGTAATAGCAAGAGACACTCGTCTTGGACCTGAAGAAATTACTCGTGACATACCTAATGTTAGTGAGGAAAGCCTCCGTCATCTTGATGAAGTAGGAATAATTTACGTCGGGGCAGAAGTAAAATCCGGTGATATTCTCGTTGGAAAAGTAACACCGAAAAGTGAATCACCGATTACGCCGGAAGAAAAATTACTGAGAGCAATTTTCGGAGAAAAAGCTTTTGACGTTAAGGATTCATCATTGCATGTGCCTTCAGGGGTTAGCGGCACAGTAGTAGAAGTTAGGGTATTTTCTCGCCGAGGAGTTGAAAAGGATGAGCGTGCAATCGCTATCGAAAGACAACAAATAGAAAAGCTCGCTAAAGATAGAGATGATGAGCTAGCAATTATTGAACATTTTGTGTTTGCTAGATTAGAAAAAATTCTAACAGGGCAAGTAATTGTTAACGGACCTAAATCAGTAAAAGCCGGTCAAGAGATTACTAAGAAAATGTTAGAAGATTTATCTAAAGGTCAGTTCTGGCAGCTTATAGTTGAAGATTCAACCGTAATGAATGAAATTGAGCAAATAAAACAACATTATGATGAGAAAAAAGATATTCTTAATAAAAGATTTACCACTAAAGTTGAAAAAGTGCAAAGTGGTGATGATTTACCGCAAGGGGCTTTAAAAGTAGTAAAAGTATTTATTGCTACTAAACATAAATTACAACCCGGCGATAAAATGGCAGGAAGACACGGCAATAAAGGGGTTATTTCTCGTATACTGCCGGAAGAAGATATGCCGTTTTTAGAAGATGGAACGGTAGTGGATATTGTGCTTAATCCTTTAGGGCTTCCTTCACGGATGAATATCGGACAGATTTTAGAGACACATCTCGGTTGGGCATCGGTCAATTTAGCTAAAAAAATATCCGGATTAGTTACTCAATATAAAAATGAAGAAATTAGTATAAAGGAAGTTAAATCTTTTATCTCCCATTTATACGGTGAAGCTGCTAACGAAATACTAAAAATGTCAGATGAAGAAATTATTAATTTCTGTCGAGAAAATAGTAAAGGAGTATATTTTGCGACGCCGGTATTTGATGGAGCAAAAGTTGAAGATGTTAAGGAAATGCTAAAGCTTGCCGATCAAGATACTTCAGGTCAAGTAAAATTAATTGACGGTAGAACCGGTGAATATTTTGATCGCCGAGTTACCGTCGGGCAAAAATATTTACTAAAATTACATCACTTGGTCGATAACAAAATTCATGCTCGTTCTATCGGTCCTTATAGTTTAGTAACTCAACAACCTTTAGGCGGAAAATCACATTTCGGTGGGCAACGTTTTGGAGAAATGGAATGCTGGGCACTGCAAGCTTATGGTGCTGCTTATACATTGCAGGAAATGTTAACCGTTAAGTCGGATGATGTAAACGGTAGGATCAAAATTTATGATTCTATAGTGCGGGGTGATAATAATTTTGAGTCCGGTATCCCTGAATCTTTTAATGTAATGATAAAAGAATTTAGATCGTTATGCCTTAACGTAAAACTTGAGGATGCAACTTCAAGTTAGGGAATTGGTCAGCTGTCATTGTGATAGGAAATTGTTGGGGCGGAAAAAGCGTTCGGTGTCATGCCGTGGCTTGACCACGGCATCCAGTCTTTTTATTAAGGTTTTTTCTGGATACCGTGGTCAAGCCACGGTATGACACTATACTTGTAATAACCATAATACGATAATTATGAACCACCCAACAATTCCTCATCACAATGACTACCTACATTACGAATAATATAAACCGTCTTATAAATTTTAGGGAAAAATATTTATGACTGGAGTGGTAAATTTTTACGGGCAATTGAGTAGCACTCAGCAATTTGATCAAATAAGGATCAATATAGCCAGCCCCGATCAAGTACGTTCGTGGTCTTTCGGTGAGGTAACAAAGCCGGAGACTATTAATTATCGTACTTTTAAACCGGAAAAAGATGGTTTATTTTGTGCTAGAATTTTCGGTCCGGTAAAAGATTATGAATGTCTTTGCGGTAAATATAAACGGATGAAAAATCGTGGTATTACCTGTGAAAAATGCGGCGTTGAGGTTACTGTTTCTAGGGTAAGGCGTGAAAGAATGGGACATATTGAGCTCGCCGCACCGGTAGCACATATATGGTTTTTAAAATCATTACCGTCAAGAATTAGTACGCTCCTTGATATGACGATGAGAGATATAGAAAAGATATTATATTTTGAAAGTTATGTAGTGATTGATCCCGGTCTATCGGTACTCCAAAAAGGTGAGCTTTTATCTGAAGAAGAATTGCAGAAAGCTAAAGATAAGTATGGAGAAGATAGTTTTACTGCATCTATAGGAGCTGAAGTTGTTCAGCAAATGCTTGCTGAGCTTGATTTCCCCAAATTAAAAGAACAGTTATATGAAGAATTATTAAACACTTCTTCAGAAGTTAAAAAGAAAAAGTTAGTAAAGCGCTTAAAATTAGTTGAAGATTTCCTTGAGTCGGAAAATAAACCGGAATGGATGATTATGAACGTCCTACCGGTGATTCCACCGGAAATAAGACCGTTAGTTATGCTTGACGGCGGGCGATTTACAACCTCTGATCTTAACGAACTTTACCGCAGAGTAATTAATAGAAATAATCGTTTAAAAAGGCTTATTGATCTAAGAGCACCTGACATAATAGTCAGAAATGAAAAAAGAATGCTTCAGGAATCGGTTGATGCATTGTTTGATAACGGTCGCCGTGGAAAAGCGGTAAAAAATGCCAATAAGCGTCCTTTTAAATCATTAAGTGATATGTTAAAAGGTAAACAAGGGCGTTTCCGTCAAAATCTTTTAGGCAAAAGGGTCGATTATTCCGGTCGTTCGGTTATTGTAGTAGGACCTGAGCTTAAACTGCATCAATGCGGTTTACCGAAAAAAATGGCACTAGAATTATTTAAGCCGTTTATTTATTCTAAGCTTGAATTATATGGAATTGCTACCACCATCAAGGCGGCTAAAAAAATGGTTGAATCGGAAAAACCGGAAGTTTGGGATATATTAGAAGAGGTTATAAGGGAACATCCCGTATTGCTTAATAGAGCTCCTACATTGCACCGCCTCGGGATACAAGCATTTGAGTCGTTATTGATAGAAGGCAAGGCTATTCAGCTTCATCCGTTAGTTTGTGCCGCTTTTAATGCGGATTTTGACGGCGATCAGATGGCTGTACATATTCCTTTGTCGATTGAGGCACAGCTTGAAGCTAGGGTATTTATGATGTCTACTAATAATATCTTAAGCTCTGCAAACGGCAGACCGATTATTGTTCCCGATAAAGATATAGTTCTTGGTCTTTACTATTTAACCCTTGCTTTTGATAATGAAGCCGGTGAAGGGATGATATTTGCCGATTTAGCGGAAATGGAACATGCTTTATATGAGAAAGTTATAACTATTCATACAAAAATAAAATTTCGTCGGAAGCAATTAAATGCCGAAGGAGAAATGAGTTCTACTATAGTGGATACTACTTTCGGTAGGTTAATGGTCGGTGAATTATTGCCGGCTAATCCTAACATAGGGTTTAAATTTATCAATAAACCGCTAACTAAAAAAGATATATCGGCGGTAATAGATTTGGTATATCGTCATTGCGGTCAAAAGGCTACGGTAATTTTTGCTGACCAATTAATGAAACTCGGCTTTAAATATGCTTGTTCTTCCGGTATTTCTTTTGGCATGGATGATATGGTCGTACCGAAATCTAAAGGTGCTCATATAGAAGAAACACGTACTGAGGTAAAAGAATTCGAACAACAATATGCTAACGGTTTAATTACTTACGGTGAGAAATATAATAAAGTAATAGATTCTTGGTCAAGATGTACCGATAAAGTGGCAAACGACATGATGAAAGAGATTGCCACGCTTGCAGTTAATGATGAGCCGAATCATCAAAAAATAAATTCTATTTATATGATGGCGACTTCGGGTGCAAGAGGCTCGTTCGCACAGATTAAACAGCTAGGCGGTATGCGTGGCCCAATGACTAAATCAAATGGTCAAATTATTGAGACCCCGATTATTTCCAATTTCCGTGAAGGGTTAACGGAATTTGAGTGTTTTATTGCTGCCAACGGTATGCGTAAAGGGCAGATAGATACGGCTCTAAAAACTGCAAGTTCCGGTTATTTAACCAGGAAATTAGTAGATGTTGCACAAGATTGTATTATTACGGAAATAGATTGCGGAACAAGTAAAGGTATTGAAGTAAAATCTATTATCGACGGCGGTGAAGTTATGGTGGCTCTTGCCGATCAAGTTTTAGGACGTACCGTTGCTATTAATACCTATCATCCAATTACTAACGATTTAATTCTTAGCACGGGCGAGTTGATTAATGAAGCTAAATTAGAAGAAATTGAATCTGCGGGCTTAGATAGGCTCATGGTTAAATCCGTTTTAACATGTGAAAGTACTACCGGTCTATGTAGTACCTGCTACGGTAGGGATCTTGCTACCGGTTCATTAGTGGCTGAAGGTGAGGCTATCGGTGTAATTGCGGCACAATCGATCGGTGAGCCGGGTACTCAGTTAACTATGAGAACTTTCCATATCGGTGGAGCGTCAACTAAGGGTGCGGAAGTATCTTCCGTAGAAGCTTCTTACGATGCAAAAGCTAAAATCTTAAGCCGTAACGTTGTTATTAATTCTGAAGGACGCAAGATTGTTATGAGTCGTAACTGTGAATTATTGTTACTTGATAGTAACGGTAATGAGAAAGCTCGTCATAAAATACCGTACGGTGCTAGATTGCTGGTTGATGATATGGATATAGTTACTAAAACACAAAAATTGGCTGAGTGGGATCCTTATACCGTGCCGATTATTACCGAAAAATCCGGTAAAGTCTTGTTTAAAGACATGGTAGAGGGAATTTCTATTCGTGACGTAACCGACGAGGCAACGGGTATTGCTAGCAAGGTTGTTATTGAATCAAAGCAATATTCACACGGTGCAGAGTTACGCCCTCGTATTCAATTACTTGATAACAAAGGAGAAGTCATTACGTTATTAAACGGCCTGGAAGCTAGATATTACTTACCGGTCGGAGCAATTTTAAGTGTGGAAGACGGAATGCAGATATCGATAGGCGATATAGTAGCACGTATTCCAAAAGAATCGACTATGACCAAAGATATTACCGGTGGATTGCCGAGAGTTGCTGAGCTGGTAGAGGCAAGGCGACCGAAAGATCATGCCGTGATTGCCGAAATAGACGGCAGAGTTGAATTCGGTAAAGACTATAAGTCCAAAAGGCGTATAGTTATTCACCCCGGTGATAGCTCAACCCCTATTGAATATATGGTACCGAAAGGTAAGCACGTAGTAGTAAATGAAGGGGATTTTGTAAAAAAAGGTGATTTATTAATTGACGGTAATCCGGTATTGCAAGATATCTTAAAAGTAATGGGTGTAGAAATACTTGCTAATTACATAGTAAAAGAAATTCAAGCGATATACCGCTTGCAAGGTGTAAAAATTGACGATAAGCATATAGAGGTAATAATTCGTCAAATGTTACAAAAAGTAGAAATTACCGATTCCGGCGGAACTACCTTATTAATAGGTGAAAAAATAGACCGTCGTGAATTCACCGAAATAAACGAGAAAGCTATTAAAAACAATCTAAAACTGGCTGAAGCTCAAGCAATATTGCAAGGTATTACTAAAGCTTCGCTGCAAACTAGGTCATTTATTTCTGCTGCTTCGTTCCAAGAAACTACAAGAGTTTTAACCGAAGCGGCTATTGCCGGTAAAGTTGATAAATTGCTTGGATTAAAAGAAAATGTTATTGTCGGACGTTTAGTACCGGCAGGCACAGGTTTCTATATGAATAAAATGCGTAAGCTTGCAGCAAAACTTGATCAAGAAAACGCTTCTTAGTATGTTGGTGTCATTCCCGTGAGGCATTGTTGCGTGGATCGAATTTTTGCAAAGCGTACGGTGTCATGCCGTGACTTGATCACGGCATCCAGTCTTTTTATTAAATTTGTTTGTGGATGCCGTGATCAAGTCACGGCATGACAACATACTTGTAATAACCATAATACGGTAAATTATGATCCACGCAACAATGCCTTCCCGTGAAAGCGGGAACCCAGTTTTTTTATTAAGGTTTTTTCTGGATACCGTGGACAAGCCACGGTATGACACCATAACTTGTAATCACTATAATACACTCCTACTTCACTTCCTCTATTTGCTCGATAGCGTCGCTTGCTTCAACTTCGATAATTTCCGATTTTGAGGAAACAATTTGATAACGCTCTAGTGCTTGTGGAAGAGTTTTATTGCCGCCGTCAATACCGAGTTTGTTAATATTTTTAACGCGGCTTATAAAATTACGATTAAATGAACCGGCAAATTTATCGTAATTAGTAACCATATTTTGTAAATTATTGCCGATCTTTTGAGAATAATCAGCTATGGTACCTATTGAACCTAATAACTTCCTGACTTCTTCTATAATAATCTTATAATTTTCGGAACGCCTATGGTCGGTAATTTGAAATCTTGCAAATGATAACATATTCATAATCCCGCTAGGACCTACCGGAAATATATTATTTGTCCAAGCTTTTTGCAAAAAATCGGGATCGGCGGCAAGGATTTTCTCAACGGCTTGCTCGGTTGGCAAAAACATTAACGTTATAATATTGTTATAATTTTCTTCTTTACTATGTAAATTGGCTAAAATATTTTCAGCATAATCTTTATTGGCAAGAGACTTCAAATGATAATTCATAGTCTTGCTAAGATTTGCCGAATTTTGCTCATCTACTAGAAATTTAGAGGCTTTAGCATCGACAACCATTAAATTACCGGAAGGAAGGAAAATTAATGCATCAGGTCTGAGTCGTGCGTTATCTTGTGTTGTTAAGCCGTATTGAATGATGAAATCTAAGTTAGGGCGTAAGCCCGATGATTTCAAAATATTCTCTAAGGTAATCTCGGCAAGTAGCCCTGCACCGATCGGAGAAAGCAGCGATTGCTTGATTAAATCAACAGTTCCTTTTGATTGTTCTATATCTTTATTTAGTGCTCCCACCATCGTAATTAATCGCTCAAACTCGCTATTAAATTTTCCGGAAGCGGTAGCAATATTTTTCTCCGAAAGCTCCCTTGCTGCCGTATTTTCCATTTTATGAATTTCGATTAATTGCTTAGATAAATCCTTACCTAAATCAAACAAAGCAGCTTTAGCCGATGAAAAGGACTCATTTCTTATTCTTTCAGAATCATTAATAGTCTGCTCTTGATATTCAATTTTACAATTAAGCTGTTCTATTTTTTGTAAATGAGTGATTTTTTCCTGATTAAGCAGCTGGTTACTGTTAGTTAGCTCCAAATTATGATCGGCTAAAAATTTTAACTCAGCTTTTAAGGTTTTAGTTTTGATATAAAACCGAACTAGTAGACCAAAGAAAGTAAAATAACTAATTATTAAGAGTAATAGTAAATAAAGCATGTTTTTTTATTTAATGTTTTATATAAAAAAGAGAAGCGAGATATCCCTTGGTGCCGGTGTTGTTGCATGGAGCAAATTTTTGCAAAGCGTTCGGTGTCATGCCGTGACTTGATCACGGCATCCAGTCTTTTTATTAAGGTTTTTTCTGGATACCGTGGTCAAGCCACGGTATGACACCATACTTGTAATAACCATAATACGGTAAATTATGAGCCATGCAACAACGCTTACCGGCTTTCACAATGACGAGCTACGTTTAATCCACCCTATCCTCTAGCGGTTCTACAGGCTGGGCAGGTTTTAATAATTCCGGAGTTAATATCAGTTTCATTTTTTTTTCGATATTAGTGAGGAAAGAAAGATGATTATTATGAGGTTGTTGTATAACCGCATATTTATCCCATTCTGGATATTGCCTATTCAAATTCCTTTGAGGATTTTGCGGGCCGTAAACCTCTATGCTACCAAATTGATATTTTTTTAGTGGAAATAATTCATTATCATAAAAAAAATCTTTTGGAAATTTATTACGTGCTTCTATGTTAGTATATATAAATTTACTATTTTCTTGGTGAAAAATAAAAATATCTAAGCAAACTTTTTGACATATACCGTAAATTCTCTCATGTTTGATATGATAGCCAAGTTTTATAAACTCAGGTAATATTTTTTGCAGCTTTATTTCGTTATCATGCATCACCCCTATATCTAAATCATCATCAAAAGGGATTATACCTTGATGCCTCACCGCTCCGAGTAGAGTACCGCCTTCAATCCAATATGGTATATTGTGTTTGGTTAATATTTCGTGGGTATCTTTCATTAATTGGTAAAGATTAAGTGCTGTGGCTTCACTAATCGCATAACTTTTTACTTGTTCATCGGTAGGCGTAACATATCGCCAATCATGCTCCCATGCGTAATTATAAAAAAGCCAGAAAGCGAAAATAATAATAATTATTCCCACAAGTTTGGTAGGTAAAGTATTTTTACGTCTATTAAATTTTCTATTGATAAACATAATTTACATTTATTTTATAAAATAATATTAACTACAATTCCGCCTTCTTGTAAATAATATTTTATAAATTCTGCTGAGGTTACGCTCGTTAAATCTGCTGTTAAATCAGGTGATAATTCTATACCTTTAACTTCGATTAGATTAATCGGAGCTTTAATTGAAAGATTTTTCTCGGCTTTAAATTTTCGTACTAAATCCAAAATTTCTAATAAGCCTTCTGCCTGTTTTGAATCTATAATATAGTTTAAATTATCATAATTTGACCAGTTACCTTTTTCATGGATAGAGCCGCCTTCACTATATAAAAGCCGGTAAATCTCTTCAGTAATATGCGGTAAAAAAGGTGCAAATAGCTTTAATAAAACTTGCATGACATGATAAAGGGTAAGGATAGCACTATGTTGTCCTATAGGATTTGTATTATCTTCGTTATAACTTCTAGTTTTACTAATTTCTAGATAATTATCACAAAATACCGACCAAAAGAATTTTTCTATTAAATGCATGGCATTTGCATATTCATAATTCTGCATCTCAATTGTCGCTTGTTTGATTAGCTCTATCAGTTTGTTAATCATCCATTTATCTAAATCATGAGTGATTTTTTCGCTTATTTTTAAAAGATCGTTATTTTTATCTTTTGCATCTAACTTATCAAAATGAATAGAGACGAATTTAGCGGCATTCCATAGTTTATTAACTAATCTTTTGCCGTTTTTCATTACATCTTCGCAGTAAGCAGTATCAGCTCCAAGCTTTGAGTTTGCTGACCAATAACGGATTACGTCGGAGCCATACTGCTCTAACAGCTTTTCAGGTACTAAAACATTGCCTTTTGATTTAGACATTTTACTACGATCTTCAGCCAAGCACCAACCGCTAACCATGATATTTTTCCACGGCAAAGTATTTTGATGCAAATGAGCTTTTAAGATAGTGTAAAATGCCCAAGTTCTAATGATTTCGTGTGCTTGCGGTCTTAAATCCATCGGAAATAATTTAGCATGCTTCTCTTTATCTACAATAAAACTATCCGATATACCGTGACTACTAAGCTGCGGTGAAATCGAGCTTGTCGCCCAAGTATCCATTACGTCGTAATCCGGTTCAACTTCCTCTTTGGTATAACCAACAGGCAAATCCTTTAACGGATCAATCGGCAATTGTGAAATGTCAGCATATAAAATTCTACCTTCTTCGCCTGCTCGCTTGGAATACCAAACAGGAAATGGAACGCCAAAATAACGCTGGCGGCTTATACACCAATCCCAGCCAATCGCATTAATCCAATTCTGTAGCCGAATTTTCATATTTTTAGGATGCCAATTTAATTCATTTGCTCGCTTAAGCAATTCCTCTTTATGGTCTATTGTTCGAACGAACCATTGCGGCACGGTGAGTATTTCAAGTGGTGCACCTGAACGCTCCGCACATTTTACGGTATGAGTAATTTCTACCTGTTTTATAAGTAGATTTTGCTCTTTTAAAATATTAATAATTTTTTCTCGTGCTTCCTTTATTTTCAAGCCGTCTATCTGAATTGAATCATGAGGAAAATCTATAGTACCTTTTTTAGTAATAATAATTTTTAAAGGTAAATTATGAGCTTTCCACCAAGTAATGTCGGTTTGATCGCCGAAAGTACAGCACATAACAAGCCCGCTGCCTTTACCCGGTTGTACTAAAGGATCGGCAAGCAAAGGCACTTTAACATCAAAAAGCGGTGTTACGGCAAATTGACCTGCTAAATGTTTATATCTCTCATCTTCGGGGTGATAAAATACGGCGACGCACGCCGGTAATAACTCCGGTCTCGTGGTGGCTATAGTAAGCGGTTCACCCTTTTCAGTTTTAAAGTTAATATAATTCATTTGTGAAGTTTTTTCGATGTCTTCAATATCGGCTTGTGCAAGAGCCGTGCCGTCAACAGGATCCCATAAAATAGGTTGATTATTGCGATAAACTTCGCCTTTTTGTACTAAATCTAAAAAAGACATTTGCGATATTTTTCGAGATAATGGACTAATAGTTTGATATTCTAAATTCCAATCTACCGATAAGGCTATTTGATTAAATAAATTTCTAAATTTTTCTTCTTCGCTTTTAACTACTTCCTTGCAAATTTCAATAAATTCCTGACGATCCATGTGAGATGCTTTAATTTTTTTTTGCTTCTCTACTAAGCGTTCCGTCGGGAGTCCGTTATCGTCAAAGCCCATCGGGTAAAAAATATTTTTACCCGTCATACGCTGAAAACGTACGATAAAATCCGTTTGCGTATAGCTATAAACATGTCCGATATGTAGCTGCCCCGAAACGGTCGGCGGCGGAGTGTCTACTATAAATGTTTCTTCTTTAGCTATATTCTCGTCATAAGCATAAATTTGTTTTTCTTGCCAAAATTCTTGCAATTTTTTTTCGTTTTCAGAAAAATTATAATTCTTTGGAAATTCTTTCATGGGTTTTTAGTTACTGGATTGTTATTTTAAAATAATTATATTTAATCGTAGCGATCTTTACGATGTTGTATTACTAATATGTTAATAGTTATATCTATTATTTGATAAATTACTCTATAATCACCAATTCTGAGAGAACGACAGCCTTTTAAGTTGTATCTTAAAGGCTTACCAAATTTTATTGGATCAGATAATAATTTTTTTTCAATAGTTAATTTTATTAAGGAGTTAGTTGATGTCGAAAGTTTAGGAATATCTTTGTATACAACTTGGTCTGAATAGATAAGGTTATACATTGAGCTTATTTCCAAGCATCTGCATGACTAACCCATTTTTTAGTATTGCGTATCCTTTCATCGGCAAGTTTAGCAAATACTTTGTCTTCTTGAAGTTCTAGGCTAGTTATAATAAGGTCTCTTGCTACCTTAGATAATGATTCATTATTGACTTTGGCAAAACCTGCAATTTCATTAAAAATTTCTTCGTCTAAAGATACCAATAATCGTTTAGCTGCCATAATATTCTTCCAAAGTTCTTTAATATAAGGTATCATGTTTGATACAAAACATCAATATTTTTGTACAAAAATGCCAACCAAATTCTTTCTTACTTTGAAGCTGATGAGGATAAACAGCCCTACCGGCTATCTATTAGTATTTTTTCCGGCACTTTATGGGCTATTACTTGCTAAGCCTACAATATTAGAATTAATAAAATTAGTGCCGGTATTTTTCTTGGGTAGTGTAATTACCAGAAGTGCAGGCTGCGTAATTAACGATATATTTGATAAGAATTTTGACAAACATGTTGCTAGAACTAAAGAAAGACCTTTAGCAAACGGATCATTAACCGTTAAAGACGCTTTGATTTTGCTAATTATATTATTAATTTGCTCCTTATTAATTTTATTATCGTTGAATAAGACGGCTATATATATCGGTTTTTTTGCTTTTATGATGATTATGTTATATCCGTTAATGAAGCGTGTTACTCACTTCCCGCAAGTATTTTTAGGATTAACTTTTAATCTCGGCGTATTAATCGGCTATGCTGCGATATTAGATAAGCTCACTATACAAGCCTTTATTATGTATATAGCATGTTGTAGCTGGACAGTAGGTTATGATACAATTTACGGCTTTATGGATTTGGTCGATGATAAAAAAATAGGCGTAAAGTCTCTTGCAAGATGGCTAGAAAATAAAAATTATAAGCTTTGGCTATGTAGTTTTTATTTAATCTTTATAACCTTATTCCTTTCAAGTACAATTATAGCCCATTATTCAATTAGTTATATCGCTGTTTTATTGGCTTTAATAATCTTGTTACGGCAAGCGGCAATATTAAATATTAACGATCCCGCTAATTGCCTTGCAATATTTAAAAATAATAATTATGTTGGTTTAATGTTAGTTTTGGCTTTGGCGGTAAATTAAAACCCGTTATTGCAAGCAACAACGCTTCATAGAGCTTTGCTTTTAACTGTTTTAAAGTCTATACATCTAAGCCAAGCTTCCCAGTCACGCCTGCCTAAATCTTTTTCAAACGATAATATATCTTGTAACGTTTGCCGACATACTTCTTTAGAAGGAGTGATTAATTCTTGCTCTCCCCTATAAGCTAAGCATTGCGTTTTGCAAGCTTGTTCCAAATTATAACTATAAAACATGGTTTCATGAATTGTTTTCCCGCAAGTAATTACTCCGTGATTACGCAAAAACATTACATAATTTTGCCCAAGGTCATTAACCAGTGCTGCACTTTGATTGTTATTAAGCACTAAAGAACCGTAATCATGATACGAAACTCTTTCATAAAAATGTAATGCCCACTGGCTAATCGGTAATAACCCGTATTGCATCGACGAAACCGCAACACTTGCCGGCGTGTGAAAATGAAATATAGCAGAAATATCAGACCGTGCTTTATATATATTACCGTGAATAAAATAGCCGGTTTTATTATATTGATATTCACTTCCCTCTAAAACTTTCCCTTCTAAGCTAACTTTAAGTAGATTGTCTCGGGTTACTTCCTCAAATCTTAGACCAAAAGGATAAATATAATAAAAATCAGCATTTAAGGGTCTTGCGGATAAGTGAGTATAAGTATGGTCGTCCATAGCTAAATACGCCATTATTCGGTAGGCAGCAGCCAGATTATATTTTATATCGGTCATGAGTTTTTAATTAATGATTAATATATGTACCCTCTATTCAATCAAGCTCATTTACAAAAGGTTTATAGATAATTTTATTTTCTTCTGAAAAATCTTTATTAATTATGGAATTTTCAGGGGCTTTCATACATTCTTTTAAATATTTATTATTTAAATAGGGAGCTAAGGAATAATTTAACATATAACACTGCAAACCATCCTGTTTATTACCAAAATCAAAATTCACTTCTACGCCCTGTTCTAGCAGTTTCTTTACTATTTCGCTTTGCTCATTAAAAATTTTTTGAGGCAGCGATAATTGTTTTATTCTTAAGGTATTTTTAACTACCGAAAATGATGCAACAGCAAGTAATACCGCAAAAATAAATAATTCTTTTTTATTTTGATTGAATAACTCATGTTACGCAGTGAAGGTTGCAAGAAGTGTAAAATTAATATAAGAAATGAGGAGATAAACAATAATCACGGAAATAAGAATTGAAAGAAAAATTACTTGATATTTATAC
>CAJYCQ010000129.1:0-13782 GCA_913698015.1 Oxypoda opaca
AATAAAGCAGTATTAGGCTTATTTTAGAGTCTTTTTATGACATTATAGACTGGATTCCGTGGTCGTAGCCACGGAATGACAGAATTTTCACCTCTTTATTTAAACGTTCGTACAGCAGTGGGTCAAGCCACGGTATGACAATACTTCATGGCATAACACCATACTTTTAAGAATTACTCGCTTCCTTCATTCTAGTACCTGCTCTAAAAACCGGTTGCTTATAAGCAGGAATGGTCATTTTTTCTTTTGTTTTTGGGTTACGCCCTTCACGTGTTGCTCTGTGCTGAACCATAAATGAACCGAAACCTATTAAACTAACGCCTTTGCCACGTTTAATTGCTTCAAGAATACTCTCTAGAACTAAGTTAAGTGATCTTTCAGCCTCGGCTTTTGTCAGTGATTTATCTGTAGAATTTTTAGAATGTCCTAAATCAACCATTAAATTAATTAATTCTGCTTTATTCATTCCTTTATTTACTGCTTTATTCATAATGAAATTAACTCCTATTTGATAATTTATAGTATTAAACCTGAGGTACTAATGATAATATATACAACTAGCTATAATATACATCAATACATATTTTTATTTTTAGCGTACAAAAATGATTATAACAAACCATTAATTGACTGCAAATGAGAGTTATTTGTAAAGTTTAAATATCTATGTTTATTATGTAATTTTATAAAAATATGTAACCATATTACATCAGTTTTGTCTTTCAAGCTAAATATAATTGAATAATTTTAATGGAAACGTATAATCATGAATAGTACGAACTCTATAAATACATACTTATTTGCTTAGAAAAAGTTACTCATCCCTATTTTTGGTTATATAAATGCTATTATCTGAAATTTGTATAAAACGTCCGGTATTTGCGACGGTTTTAAGCCTGATTATCATAACACTCGGGGCGGTGTTTTTTACTAAATTACAAATTAGAGGTACACCTGATATTTCAGTACCCATTATTAACGTCACGGCTCTTTACCCGGGAGCCGACGCTTTATATATGGAAAAAGAAATTACCACCCGTATTGAAAAAGCTTTAAAGACGGTTAAAAACCTTGACTTTACAACCTCCCAAAGCTCAACAGGGCAAAGTAATATAACTTTGTCTTTTCTGTTATCTACCGATATTGAGGTAGCTCTAAATGACGTACGCTCCAAAGTCTCCGACATAACTTATATGTTTCCTAAAGATATGAAAGCACCGTCGGTAGCAAAGCTTGATGCCGATAGTTTTCCGAGTCTTTTTTTAAGCATTGAAAGTAATCAATATAATGATTTAGAGTTAACGAAAATTGTTGAAGATAGCTTGCAGACTCCTTTAGATAAGCTTGAAACGGTCGGACAATCAAATATATACGGCGGATATGATTATGTCATGAAAATAGAACCCGATCCTAAAAAATTATATCAGTATAAAATTTCTCCGTTAGAAATTGAAGCAGCCATTACTGAACAAAATAAGGATTACCCGGCGGGAACAATCAAGACGGGTATCAATAACTTTATAATAACCCTTGCAGGGTCTTTAACTAAACCGGAAGAATTCGGCAATATTATACTAAAAGCCAGAGGCGGCGGAATAATAAAATTAAGAGATGTAGCAAAAGTATATTTAGGTGCTCCCGATCAAGATGTTATTTTTAGATATAACGGCAAAAGCTCTATTGCTCTTGGGCTTATAAAAGAATCAAAAGCTAATATTATAGATTTATCAAATGAGGTGAGAAGTGTTTTAGATCAAATTAAAGCATCATTACCGAGCGGTATAAATGTCAGTATTGCCTATGACGGTGCAACACCGGTCAATGCCTCGGTCTATGCCGTGTTTCGTACTATTTTTGAAGCTTTAATATTAGTAATTTTAGTTACTTATTTATTCCTAGCATCAGCTAGAATTACTTTAATTCCCTTTGTAACGATTCCGGTATCGTTAATCGGTACTTTTAGCGTTATGTATGCAATGGGCTTTTCTATTAATATCTTCACTCTTCTAGCGATGATTTTAGCTATCGGGTTAGTAGTCGACGATGCAATCGTTATGCTTGAAAATATTTTTAGATATAACGAAATGGGACACCCGCCGATAGAGGCAGCTTTTCTTGCTTCCAAGGAAATCGGTTTTGCTATTATCGCCATGACTATTACCCTTGCCGCCGTATTTTTACCGATCGGCTTTATCGACGGCTTTGTCGGTAAATTATTTATCGAATTCGCTTGGACTTTAGCATTTTGCGTTTTACTCTCAGGCTTTGTTGCACTAACGTTAACACCGATGATGGCAAGCCGCATGATCAAAAAACATGATAAGCCGTTACCGAAATTTTTAGCTAAATTTAATGAAATTCTGCAACTTGTGCAAAGTAAATATCTTTATTATTTAAATCTTACCTTTGATAATAAAAAGAAGTTTTCCCTTATTATTGCTTTATCTTTCATAGTGTTAATAATCAGCTTTAAATTTGTGCAAAAAGTTTTTGTTCCGCAAGAAGATGACGGATTTTTGCAGCTTTCTTTTACCGGACCTGAAGGTTCAAGCATCGAACACTCGACAAAGGCAGTTATAGAAGCCGAAAAAATCTTGGCAAATTATAAAGAAATACTCGGTTATTTAATGGTGGTCGGTTATAACGGTAGCGATAGCGTTTTTGCTTATGTTCCCCTTAAAGACTGGAGTGAAAGAGCACGTTCACAAGAAACTATTAAGAATATGCTTAATGCACAATTTGCAGAAATACCGGGTATGTCGATTTTTGCTATGGATCCACGATCAATGGTTAGTAATAATGCTCAAAGCCCGATCGCATTTACTTTGCAAACAACACTTGAATATGACGATTTAGATAAATTATCCGATAAATTTGTCGATTTGATGAAAGCAAATCCTGTATTTTCTAACGTAAATAGGGATTTGCAGTCGGCAATGCCGACGATTAATATCGATATTGATCGTGATAAAGCGTATTTATACGGGATGAGCATGGGAAATATAGGAAGAACCGTACAATATTTACTTGCCGGTCAACAAATCGGCGATTTTAGAATGGGCAACGATTTATATAATGTCGTATTACAATATAATTTAAAAGATCGTAATAATGTTAATGACTTTAGTAAAATTCTAATTCCGGCAAAAAATAATACTATGCTACCGCTTAGAGTAATTGCCAAAATGACGGAGAAAGTATCGGTAAAATCATACGGTCATTATAATAATTCAAAAGCAGTTACTATTTCATCCGACTTAGCTCCGGGACAGAAAATCGGCGACGCAATAAAAGAAATTAATAATATAAGCGACAAGCTACTCGACCCTAGCACCACAATACTTGAATATATAGGTGAAATTAAACAAATGAGTGAGTCGGATAGTAATATGCTTATGACTTTCTTATTTGCTCTAATATTTATTTATTTAGTACTCTCTGCACAATTTGAAAGCTTTATTGATCCTTTGTTAATATTGCTTGCCGTACCTTTCTCAATAACAGGGGGAGTATTAACTCTTTGGCTATGCGGTAACAGCCTCAATATGTACAGCAATATCGGTCTTATTACTTTAGTCGGATTGGTTACTAAAAATTCTATTATGATAGTAGAATTTGCCAATCAGTTAAAAGAACAAGGTGCAAATATTAGAGAAGCAATAGTTAAATCCTGTAGCCTCCGATTACGACCGATATTAATGACAACACTTGCCTCAATAGTAGGTACATTGCCGCTAGTCTTTGCTTCCGGTGCAGGTGCCGCCGCCCGTAACTCTATCGGTTTGGTAATAGTCGGGGGCATGAGCATTGGGACTATATTTACTATTTTCGTTATTCCCGTAATATATCAAACCTTTAAACGGGATTAATTGCTTTCAGTAAAATAATAGTCATCCTGAATTTATTTCAGGATCTACTATAAGAGATGCTGAAACAAGTTCAGCATGACAAAAACTGGATGGCCACGACGCCAAGAGGCGTCTCGCCATGACGATTCCGGAAGCCATGCAACAACGTCTATGCAGCTTTATAGAATTTAAATTATATTAATATATACATTTAAAAATTATTAGCAAATTGTAAGAGTAAAAAACGCTTCCTAATTTTATTACTTTAAATTTTCAATAGAAAATGTTATAAATATTAATCTAATAAATCTAGGTTAATTTTTATGGAAGATATCAATTGCTGGGAAGAAAAGTTTGAGATGTGCTGTTATGCCGCAAAGCTATTGGATAAGATTACGTCTTTAAACAAGTTAGCACGATATCCGGTAGACCTTAGGGAAGTTAAAAAGGGTTTATATTACGCTCGGAAATATCACGGCACACAAATGCGACAACCAGGCGACCCTTATTATTCTCACCCTGTAGAGGTGGCTTATTTGTTAGCCGAGTTTACAGCAACCGAAGTACCTAAGCTTTTCATCCCTAGTATGTTAAATGCTGCTTTATTACATGATACAATAGAGGATACGCCTCTTACGGAAGAGGATATCGCTAAGATTTTTGATAGAAATATAGCAAACCATGTAGAAGGTTTAACTCGTGTAAAATCTTATGGCAAAATCAGTGCTGAAGAAAGTTTAATTTTATTAGTTAAGCAAGGAAGACACGAAACAGCACTTATAAAGCTTTTTGATCAAGTACATAATATACAAACGTTAGGAGCTAAATCACCTGAAAAAATACAGAAAATTATAAAAGAAACGTTAAAAAGTTTTATAACGCTTGCTGTATATCTTGCAATACCGAAAATAGAGCAACAATTTTATCAACTTTGCTTCCAGGTACTTAATAAAACTCCACTCATTGAGAGAACTCTCTTGCCTTATGATATTAATTTGCCGCTTCTAGTTTTTCAAAATGATTTCTACCGTAATAATAGCTAACAAGTGCTGGGGTGATAAGGACCAATAATCCCCAATGACCTAAGTATTCTACTAAATATACAAGTCCAAAAGAGGTGATAATATACATTACAGCTCGCGATAAAGCGTAGATAAAGCCAGCACATGTAAAACGTTTAAACACAGGAAAATGTTTATAAAGTATTGGTACTGCTGGAAATCCGGTAGGACCTAAAATAATTATTGATAATTGAAACGCTAGCAATTCAGTAACGGTAGTCATATTATATAATAAATAAATACAAGGAATAATAATTACTGCAAAGATAATAAACCTTATTTTAAGAATTTTTAAAGGCTTTATAGTATAAGATAGCCAAGTTAAAACTATAGCATTTAATGTAGATATTAAAGAAACAACTAAATTATGACTAATAATTTGTTCAGCAGAATACCCAAAAGAAGTTTTAAGAATATTACTACTAATATATATAAGTGGTATAAAACCATATTGGCCAAACAGATATTAAAGCAAAATTAGATAATATCGTTTTTATATTTACTTTTTCATCAAAAATAGGATTATCTTTAAATACATCAACTTCGATATTTATTAATTTAATGTTTTGTTCTACACGACGCTTAGCATCAACAAACTCTGGTGTTTCACGAAGAGTGGTACGTGCTACTGATCCAATCAATGCGATACCTGCTCCTAATATAAAAGCAAAACGCCAGTTTAACCCCACCGCCATAATAAAATTTGCTGTACCTAAAGCTACAGTAGTACCTATAGAAATAGCAACCGACATAAAGGCAACGGCTGGATACTGAGCAGGAGGTTTAATTAATTCTGTTAAATATAGTTCAGCTCCTACAACTTCCCCCATAGAAGACATGCCTTGTAACATACGGCATATGGTAATTATTACAGTAGCAATTAATCCTTTTTCCGCATAAGTAGGGCTAACAGCTATAGTAGCACACGATATAGCCATCATGAAAGTAGTAATAATAACGGTAGATTTACGCCCTATATTATCCCCTATCCAGCCAAATACAAGAGCTCCAAAGGGTCTAAAAACAAATGTAGAACAGAAAGCAGTAGCAGAATAAATAGCTGTGGTATGAGGATCGGCTTTTGGAAAAAACAACTCATTCAGCAGTACCGCCATATGGACATACAACATTAAATCAAAATATTCAAGGAAGGTACCTATGGATAGTAACCCGATAGCTTCCTTTTGTTGTCTAGTTAAACTCTTTTGCTCTACTTCATATCCTAACATTTCTTTACGTTTTATTTAAATATAAAAAAGTTATATTTTTTTCGTTGAAAGTCAATAAAAAAATTTGTTGAAATAGTAATAAATTTTACTGTTATTATAGTTTTAGTTTAAAAATGAGAGGGAAATTTTAAGTATTTATATATGCACTTAGTTAAAGTATTTTCTGCTAACAACAAACTCGTTATCTCATGGAAAACTGCAACCGTAGTAGTTTCGCCCTTCCCGCCTTCAAAGCCGAATATCCGGAGCTTTACGGGCTGCTCCTCACAGAAACAACCGGCGTTGTTGCATGGCTCGATAAAAGTAGCAGTATGTCATTCTAGCTAAAGGCGGGAATCCAGAGAATATTTAAGCGAATTATGGTTATTACAAGTATGGTGTCATACCGTGGCTTGACCACGGTATCCAGAAAAAACCTTAATAAAAAGACTGGATGCCGTGACCAAGGAACTAGAATGACACCGTACGCTTTGCAAAAATTCTATCCATACAACAATACCCTTAACCTTTATAGTAAGGTTTGTAATAAAACATATTTAAATTATTACCCTTTCACTACGGCGGCTACTTCATCGGCAAAGTTTTTTTCTTCCTGTTCTATGCCTTCACCAAGTTCGTATCTAATGAATTTTGTGATTTTAATATCTGCCCCTAATTTTTTAGCAGCATTAGCAATAACTTCGGAAACTCGGAGTTTAGTATCAAATAAAAAATTCTGTTCAAGTAATACAACTTCTGCTAGGAATTTACGTATTCTTCCTTCTACCATTTTAGCGATTATATCGTCGGATTTACCGGCAGCTTTTGATTGCTCAAAGAATATTTTCCGCTCACGCTCTATTAAGGCAGGGTTTAAGCTTGATTCATCCAAACTTTGTGGATTGTTACCCGCAATATGAACGGCAATTTGCTTCCCTACTTCTTCTAGTCCGGCTTTATCTTTAGCAGTTGATTCGAGTCCTACTAATACGGAAATTTTACCCAAATTTTTTGTAACTTCATTATGAACATATGAGCCGATTACTCCTTCAGATACTTTTAATATATCCATACGCCGTAAAGTTAAATTTTCGCCGATAGTAGCAACATTTTCTAAAATTTCTTCGTTAACCGACTTACCGTTTGCTAATTTAACTTCTTTTAGTTCGTCAATATTTTTTAGTTTTATTGCACTATCGGCAATATTTCTTACTAAATCTTGAAATTGCTCATTACGGGCAACAAAATCCGTTTCGGAATTCACCTCAACGAGTACACCGATTAGACCATCAACTTTTACGGCAGTTAACCCTTCAGATGCAACTCTACCGGCTTTTTTTGCTGCGGCAGATAAGCCTTTTTGCCTTAACAAGTCAACAGCCGCTTCAAAATCACCTTTAGTTTCAATTAAAACTTTTTTGCAATCCATCATTCCGACACCGGTTTTTTCTCTTAATTCCTTGACGTTTGCAGCACTTATAGTTACTTCACTCATATTTTATTTGCTCCTTTTATTTGTTCTATTCTCTTATGTATAGGCTCCATAATCGTCATTGAGAGCCGCTGTAGGCGTTGTTGGAGGGATCGAAAAATGGCTTCAATGTCATGCCGTGACTTGATCACGGCATCCAGAAAAATAAAGCCATATTAGACTTATTTTAGAGCCTTTTTATGGCGTTATAAAACTGGATTCCGTGGTCGGAGCCACGGAATGACAGAATTTTTACCTCTTTATTAAAACGTTCGTACAACACACCGCATGACACCATACGCTTTGCAAAAATTCAAGCCATGCAACAACACAGATACAAGCCACGGGGTGACCATCGTATAACCTTTACCCTTCCTTTTTATCCGACGTTGTCGTTAAAGCTTGTTCGAACTCGGTAGTTATCTCTTCACTTATATTTTTAGTTTGAGAGAATTTTTTAGTCGACTTTAATTTAGAAATATTTTGAGGTACTTTACCTTTTTCCCCATGATCTTCTATAGCCCCGAGATCTACACCCGAAGCTCTCATTGCTTCCTCAAGTCCCTGCAATGCCGCGTCGGCAAATAGGCTACAATAAAGTCTAATTGATCTGATTGCATCGTCATTACCCGGAATCGGATAATCAATATTATCAGGGTTAGAATTAGTATCAACGACCGCAATAATAGGAACACCGAGCTTTACGGCTTCATTAATTGCTATATGTTCTTTGTTGGTATCAATTATTACTACTAAATCCGGTTTAGAATGAATGTTCCTAATTCCGCCTAGCGAAAGAAGTAATTTATCTTTTTTGCGGCTCATATCCAATATTTCTTTTTTGGTATAACCGACGCAAGCTTCTTCGTTTTCTAAAGTCTTTTCAAGTTTATTTAATTTCTCTATTGAACCGGAAATAGTTTTCCAGTTAGTAAGCATTCCGCCGAGCCACCTGTGATTTACGTAATATTGACCGCATTTTTCGGCATATTCGGCTATTATGTCGCTTGCTTGAATTTTAGTACTTACAAATAATATTTTGCCGTCCTTCTTCACTGTTTCATAGATCGCATTTAATGCAACGCCCATTAATACAGAGGTTTGCCTTAAATCAATAATATGCACGTCATCACGTTCTCCATAAATATAAGGAGCCATTTTAGGGTTCCAACGGGAAGTTTTGTGACCGAAATGCACGCCGGCATCGAGTAAATCTTTAATATTAACTGGTTGTATTTTTGACATTATAATAAATCTCCTTAAGTTGTTATTTTACAGCGTCATTCATAAAGCTTTATACAAGCGAATTTTTCAGAACTCGTCTGTGCTCACGTACTTTTGTACGCTGTGCAGACTCGTCTTTAAATTCATCTTGTCTAAAGCTTTATGAATCTAGCTGCACCTCCGCAAGATGTGATTCATATTTTTAAATGAACTAACCTTAATATCTTACGTGCGAATTTTTATATTGTGTTATGCTTATAAAAGTAATGATGTCCTACCGTGGCTTAACCGGCGTTGTTGCATGGCTCAATTTTTTGCAAAGCGTACGGTGTCATGCCGTGACTTGATCACGGCATCCAGTCTTTTTATTAAGGTTTTTTCTGGATACCGTGGTCAAGCCACGGTATGACACCATACTTGTAATAACCATAATACGGTAAATTATGAGCCATGCGACAATGCCGTCTTGACCACGGCATATAAGCCCTATCATTATATACACTTATTTCAATATTTACAAGAACCTATTTTCTCCAAATAGTCGTGCCGTCTGTTTTATCTTCGAGAATTATCCCCTCCTCTAGTAGCTGCTTGCGTATTTGATCGGCGAGCAGCCAATCTTTTTGCTTTTTTGCCTCTAAACGTTTATCAACTAACCGATTAATGTAAATTTCGTCTATTCCGGCATGAAACCATGCTTGCGGTTTTTGGGTCATTAAACCGATGAAATTAGCACAAGCAAGAAGAGAAGAGGCGTTAATTTGTTTTTCTTCGACGGTTTGCACCAAAAAAACCTGCTTGGCATAATCATTGATTATTTTTATCGCCAGCGGCGTGTTCATATCATCAAGCAGTGCTTGCATAAAATCCTGCGGCAGCGTAGAAAGCTTTATAGTATTAACATTCTCAATTGCTCGGTACCAGTAATCCATAGTTTTTTTGGCATCATCTAAAGCTTTATCGTTATAATCAAGCGGCTTACGGTAATGGACAGTTAGTAAAAATAATCGCACTATCTCCCCTGGAATTTTTTTATTTATCAAATCTTTTACCGTAATAAAATTTCCTAGAGACTTACTCATCTTTTCGCCGTTTGACGTTAGAAATCCGTTATGAACCCAATATTTGGCATATAAAGAATCAGGAAAAGCACATTTACTTTGGGCAATTTCGTTAGTATGATGGGGAAAAATTAAATCTGCACCGCCGCCATGTATATCAAAATTCTCGCCTAAATATTTATAACTCATGCTAGAGCATTCAATATGCCAACCCGGGCGTCCTAACCCCCACGGACTCTCAAAATTTGCCTCTAAAGATTCATCCGGTTTTGCCGGCTTCCATAGCACAAAATCGTACGGATGTTTTTTTGCTTTACTGTTTTCTATCCGTACACCCTCCGCCATTTCGTCTAAATCACGATTAGATAACTCCGTATAATTCGGTGCGGTCGCAACATCAAAATACACATGACTATCAGCAATATAAGCATGATTTGTTGCTATTAATTTTTCTATTATCTCAATCATCCCTTCGATATGCTCGGTAGCTCGGGGCTCTAAGGTCGGAGATTTACATCCTAAATAATACATGTCCTGATGGAATTCAGCGGTAATTTTTTTAGTTAATTCCCCTATAGTAATTTTATGCTCTGCCGCTCTATCAATGATTTTATCATCCACGTCGGTAATATTCCGAACATATTTTACATTCGCCTCGCCGAATATTTCTGCAAGCAAACGATATAATATATCATATACTACTACCGACCTAGCATTGCCGATATGCGGATGATCGTAAACGGTAGGACCGCAAACATACACTTTTATCAAACTCTTATCTATCGGCTGAAAAATTTCTTTAGCACGGGTAAGAGTGTTATGTAAGTAAAGCTTCATGACTTTAGTTATGAATTAATTTATTATTATAGAGACTATATTTTATTTAGATAAATATATAAGTATACTCTATATAAGTATACTCTGGCAGCTCATTCGATAGTTTTCCTTGTTGGTGTAATTTTCTTAATCTGCGTGGGAATTATTAAAGTATAGACCAGTTCTTGGGCATTATTTAAAGTAATTTCTATCCTACCGTAATGAGCGTTAATTATTTTTGCTATCTCTGACAAAACAAAATTATCGTATATTTCATTTGATGGATTCAATAAATTATCTTTATTATCCGGCTTTACTTTAATTCTAGTAAAAATTAAAGTAATTTTTACGGCATCTTTTTTAGTTTTAAGTAAGTCGCTATCAAGACAGTCATCTTCAAATAAAAAATGTGCAATATTACTTTCCGAATTTAATCGTCCATAATCGAGTAAAGCAATTATGGTATTTAGCATTAGCTCTTCATCAATTTCTAGTTGCTCATGCTGCACTTTAAAAATAGTACTGATTTGCATTTCGGAATTAAGATTAATTTCTTTATAGTGATTGAGTATTCTAGCAAAGAATTGTTTTAATTCTATGTTGGCAGGTTTTATTGATATTTCATCTTTAATTTTTAATATTACTTCATCTAAATATTCAGCTTCGTCTTTTAATCTTTTGGCTATTTTCAATAAATTAGCTTTTTCTGCGACTAATTCTTGTTGATCTAGCTTCTCATCAATATCGGTTTCTAATTTTTTTATTTCTGTACATAATGATTTAAATAGCTGAATGCAATTTTTATCTAACTTATGTAAAAGCTCTTTTCTATGTTGTGTGACCTTAAATAAATTAGATAAATTAACATTGTTTTTTTGCTCTAAATCTTTTTTATAATTTTCAGCTAACTCATCATATTTTTGTTTTGGTTTAATAAAAGCAAGTAAGATACTACTAAATAATAGTAAAAAATAAATCACTTTAAATTGTATATTGCCGAAATTTCCTGGGATAGGTGCATGAGTATATAATTTAAAAAATTCGCTCGAAATAATAATCCCAAAGGCTAGCATTAATAATGTCACTTGCCAACGAAGTATAATACCCATAACAACCATATTCAGCATAAAAACCATTAACTGTATTTCGCTGAAATGGCTAATTATAACTAAAATACTACCGACACAAATAAGAATATAAAATATTGCTATATTCCAATATATTGTTATAAATTTTTCATTTTTAAAGCTATTCGGCCATATTGGATATGATAATAGAATTGCCGACATTATTAGCACGGAATGATAAATAAAATTATATATTTCTTTATAATGAATTCTTAAATTTTCAGGTATTGTATATAGAGAAGAATAAGTAGAGGCTATTATAAAAATTCCAAGGTAAGTATAAGTGATTTCTTCCCGAGGTAAATTATTATTACAAAATCTTAATATATTAAATTCTTTAATATTGGTAATGAAATTTTGTATTTTACGTTTTTGTTCCATTCTAGATATTATTAAAGGCAAAGGATTTTTTACTCCTACCCAACCGCCCGGTTGTTTTAACAAATAATGGCTAGCGAATAAGAAAATCATATTCATAAAAGTAGCAGGTACTACACCTTCAATATCGGTATTCGGGAAAATATACCTCCATAAAACAGTAGAAATAGCTCCTGCTGCCATGCCTATTAAAACCGATTTAGAAGAGCTGCGAAACCCTAATACCGCAAAAAGTATCGGCATTGCAACAATAGGCATATAAAATTCATTAATTAATATAAGTAAATCAAATAAATTATTAGAAGATAATGCGGCTATAATTGCAAATACTCCTACCGCTACCGCAAATAATTTAGAAGAAAGTAGCTCTTTATTTTTAATCCATTTTATTCCAAGCGGCTTACAAAAATCATGGGCAAATATTACTGCCGAAGAATTTATATAAGAATCTGCCGTTGACATTAACATGGCGACTATCCCTATTAAAGCAAATCCTTTAAAACCTGGATAGGTATAATTATCGATAATGTAACTTAATAAACTATCTGCTGCGATATCATTTTTAACGGATAATAATAAAACTGCTATCCAATCCATAAATAGATAAATAACTATCAGAATTACGCCGGATATAAAAAAAGACCTTCTTATTTGTTTTATATTTTTAGCCATGGATACTCGTTGAAACATTGCAGGATCAAAGCATATCGGTTGTGCAAATAAAATAAAAAGTGTTATTAAACTCCAAAAATGCGGGTTGCTATAGCTAAATACTTCTTTAAAGTCAAAAGCTGAATTATAAATAACCGTATCAATCACAATTTCCGGATTATGTAACGTACCATAAATTACTAATGCTAAAAGCGGTATAAAGGCACCGAAAGTAAGAAATTGGATAATATCGGTAAAAGTGACCGCTTTTATACCGCCGCATGCGGAATATATAATTACTACCATACCGCTAATTATAGTAGCATATATACTATTTATCCCAAAAAAATAACCTAAAATTGTTGAAGCTACCTTAAATTGCATAGCAACTGCACCGGCTGTTATAACAATACTACAAACTGCAGTAATAACTCGAACCTTCTTGCCGAAAAGATTTCCCATAGCTTCGGCAATAGATAAGATTCCTAAAAACTCTGCCATTCTTGGTGCTAAAAAATATGCCGTAATAAAAAAAGCTGATATTTCCCCGACATTTAAAAATATATAAGCTAAGCCGTCGCTATAAGTTTTAGATAAAGTTAAAGAAAAAACCCCGCCGCCGATAAAAGTTGCAATGATAGTCGCAATAATGGTTGAAGTAGAAAAATTTCTATCTCCTATGGCATATTCTTCTATAGTTTTAATATTGCGGCTATAATACATGCCGACACCTAAATTAACGGCTAGAAAGCCGAAAAAAATAACAATATCTAAGCTACTCATTATTATACCTTTTTTTTAATTAAGCTTTATCTGGGTAGTTATTATAATTATACAAAAAAATAATTCTACTAATAATTTTATTAGTAACAACAGGTTTAAATTAAATATTATTTTTTATGGTATTTTAGCCAAAATTTATTTATAATAATATCAA